>JAVQJZ010214113.1:0-17999 GCA_036025355.1 Leiopotherapon unicolor | reverse complement strand
AAAGTGTATATGTGAGAGACATATGTGAGCTCATACTGATTGTTCCTCATGTCACATTGGAATAGCAATGGCAGAGGTAATTATGGTAGCTGTGGGGGGGCAGCTGGATGAGTCAAGGCTAGATGTCTTTGATTATGTGGATATCATGACTAACTAGCATGAAGAAAGGACAGGACCTGGGCTCATGCTGTGATGTGGAGGACAGGAAGAAGAAGGTTTCTTACATTATGGCATTGACGTTGCGGTCCAGGCGAGGGGAGGTACACCCCAAAATTTCTCCCGGTGACAGAGGTCGACACTGTGGGACCAGCACGTTGTACTCTGGTTTGAGGGCTGCGCTCACAGCCTGCAGCGTGGAGGAACAGAAGAGGAAAGATTGTGAGAGATTCACGTTATGACCGTCTCACCCATCAAACCTTTTTTCTTGTTGTGGTGCTGCCTTTAGTTTGGAACAGCTTTCAAATAAAAGTGACGAGGTATCATCTTAAACACCAACACACCAGCGCTATAATTAGAAAGTGATAGTGAGACAGAGACTGTGTACAAAGACCAGCAAAAAAAAAAAAAAAAATGTTTTAAAAAGTTGTGGGTGGCCACATTTTTATTCTGCTTGTGCTGTCGTGATCATTGTTTGAGTGATAGAGAAGAAGTATGAGCAAGAATAGATAACCACAGGAAACAGTGGACAAAGGCTTTCCAGAAATGTCAATAATGATACAAACTAAAAAAGAATGAAAGCCATCAAATGTGGGAAAATAAGAAAACTGAATTTGCTAAATATAAAATAAAGGCACTCAATTGCACACAAATGTGCTTTATGAGGAGATCAATATGTTTCATCTAAACCACACACGGCTTATTTGTAATATATTCTAATCTCGTTTCGTATGGTACATTTACTCCTGGTCAGTCTTTATTACATTCAATATTCATGTATATCTACTATAGCGTTCAGTGAGTCCAGATACAGCATACCTCTCCTTTCTGAGGACAACAAGAGAAGACAGCCATAGTAAACTGTTTGTGTTCAGTATGTTTTGTTACATGCAGTACATTTTATCAATAGTGAAAGCATCCCATTATCGTATATATTTTTTATTGCAGTTTTATATTGTGGTTTATTTAGGCTGTCACTTCCTGCTGGTTCTTAAACATCTTGATGCGCCAAGCTTGAAATGAATCCAGAGTAGTTGCTGATGCAAGCCTTTTTTGTGTTTGTCTTGCCATGGAGTGTCTGCAACCAGCGACAAAATTTTATATGCTAAATATGTGCTTTTACCGTATCACATCCTCCTGCTTTTCTACATTGGATGGCTCCCCTTGCTTTTTGCTTTGTACTAAAGAACAGATAAAAACAGCAACACAAGAAGAGAAAATAGCTGCGATAGAGACAGAGGATACGGAGCGAGTGCACAAGGGAGGACCTGTGGACTTGAAGACATGAAAGATTGACAGAGGGCAATCAGACAGAGAGAAAGAAAGGTCAAAAAAGATTACACTGAAAATGTTCTCCTAATGTAATCCTGAGTAGGTTATTTGCTTGACACTAATCTTACAAGAGATTTAACCAATGTGGTGGATTGTGGTTAAATGTATGGATTCATGATTTTGCAAAGCACTGAGAAAAAAATTAAAGACAATACCAATAAAAAGACATAGATAAGAAGGACACAGTCATTAGGGAAATAAATATTTGCTCTAATAGTCAAGGAAATCAACTGTACCAAACACCTACATTCATTTAAGCAAAGAGAGAAAACAATTACAGCAAACAAACAAACAAACAAAAGGAAAAATTACTTTGTGTGCTTGGAGGTGGAAGGATAACCTCCTATAACGACTTAAGGCTAATTTAAGGGAGTCCACTGGGAATACCGGTGAACTCTTTTTCCCGCCCATACTGCGTGACCTCAACAAGCCTACGCACTTAAGACACGGGTGAGATGGAGGCACACATGTGTACAGTACGCAACTGCATATACATATGTGCATGCACACACATGGATGCACTCAAACACCCTGACATAAAATGTGACCCAGAGGGGCAGAGCAGCGTTTATAAATAACAGCGGTTACATTAGCGTAGGCCCAGAATGGTGTGGAGCAACACAGCAAATGAAAGCAAAAGAGCACATTACAGAGAGACTGAGAAAAAAAAAAGCTGTTCAAGCTTAATGCTATAGCTCCCGCCACTGCTTATGTAAAGAGCAGAGATGAGCACGACGCTGAACCGAGAGGCCTTCCGAGTTCAATCTACCTTTCAGATCCAAAATAACCGCTGCCGGTTTTCTCAAAACCCACACTTGAGCTGAGCTTAAGTGTGGCGTGTGAGTTTGTTCACAAAAGCCAGGAACCAGAAAAAAAGTACACCAAATGCAAAAGAATATATATGTATGTGTGTGGTCCTATAGGGTACATACAAAAATACACAAAAGGGGATGATAATTTTAGGTGAGGATGTGGATTCTCTCTATGTCAGCTCTCTCCCAACACAAAAAAATGGACTCACCCGCATGCGCACAAAAAAAATCAGTCAGGCCGAGTGCTTAATCACCTGCAGTGCTGCCACAAACTGAATTGTGCTGACGAGCGCCAGAGATTGTCCAGGAGGGAAGTTGAACTTGACCGTGTCGAGGAAGTGTGCGTTGTCCATCTGGATATCCACAAACACGTACAGCATCTTAATACCCGCTGTGGAGTCTATAGGGACTGCAGGGAGACAAAAGACAAAGGAAAGACAGATAAATAATTCACTGTGTTATGTCAGGTGAGCCTGTGATATATGCACTATTGATGGCGCCTTAAACATTAACACGCGGCGCATGTTCGGCAATACGGGAAAACACATGCACGTATATGGCTCACAGCGGGCGCCCGAGTGATATAACTGAAACTCATTCAGCGTGAGTCCCCGGCACACGCGAGGAACTGATGCAAAGACCTCAATTATTTAGGGAAGAAGAGGGACACATGCGATTACCATTAATGCCATTAATTTCACAGGCCATTTACCACGCGCCTGGTCCTAGGAGAGGCAGCGAGAGACGTGCTGAGTTAGATGCTGAAAAAGTAAGTGCGAGTCCAAAGAAAACAGGGGGAAAGGGCAAGGATAAGAAATTAGAATTATCGTTTGCGTCGATCGTCGTAATTATTCTTCCTCTTGTGTTACATTTAATTTAGCGGATCAAGAGCAAGGGGACTTTTTTTGTTATGATTAAGCAAATGGCCCATTATGGTGCAAATGTTTTATGAGCGAGTGCTGCTGACTTGATGGCCTAGATTAAAGCGACACTAAGGGAGAGAGATAGGGGAGCAAAGAATGGCAAGGGGGCAGAAAACAGGGCGATTAGGGCAGGGTGGACTGTGAGCTGCGAGATACACATCTTTTCAAAGGACTGGAGGCACATGGGATGGAAACCAGCAGTGAGGAAGTAGAAATTCCTGTGAAAGACGGCTGGAAAGCACTGAAATTCGATATGCAGGATGGGGGGGAGGTGATTTAATAATGTAATGTATGAAATCCAAAAGATAAGAGGAGTGGAAAAAGTAATAAGATACTGTGCATGTGTGTGTTTAGGGGTGGGGGCTTGTGGGGAGTGTTGTCAATTAACCGGAAGCAGAATTGATGAATGGGCTCACATCTCAGCAGAGAGGCAAGGGAAGGAGACAGATAGGGATTTAAAAGGGTGGGTTTTCCTGTAGGCCACATGTTGACTGAGGAACCAAGGAGTTAAATATATCATGAGGCTAAAAAGGGTTGGAGGAGTTGAGTTAAAGAAAGAAAAAAAAAAAAGAAAATCTAAACTGAGACTGCCAGCTGTCAGTTGCTTGTTTATGGGCGCTCCCAAAACATAAAGGGTAAAGAAAAGTGATATCGATCTGTGTTCACATTAGCATGGCAGCCTGAGAGCACTTAGATGCTGCAATTAGAGACACAGTCAATGAGATGGACAGGACTCACTTGCCCCATCAGTGGTTTTATTCATGTGTGCGTTATAGCAATAAGGTCACTCAGTACAGATGCTTATTAGCGCCCATGTAAACAAATATGCCAGAACATTCGTAGCAACTGGGACTAAGAAAAGGTTGGACCTAATGTTGTGCCGGATCATTTACAAATGGCTTGTTTACAAATCAATATGCACCAACAGGTTCCACTCTATGTTGTGGTTGTGGACAATGAGTGAATGCATAATACAGCAATCATCTGGCACCTTTAATACACGGTGCTGAACCGATCTATTTCTAATGTGCAGTGGTATGACAGCATTGAGCTTTCACGTCATTCTAATGCAGCATTTCTTTTAAGTCTGGGCTGGTACTCGACAAACCAGTGAATAATGGCGACATACAGTACGATAATAATAATAATAATGTATATCTATACGCTTACACAGAAGTTTGCAAATGGGCACAGAAATAAGTGATGATGCATGCCAGCGTGCCCTGACAATGAACCCTGAAAACTGTTGTTATTGTTGCTGTCATTATCATCACTGTTACAGGATATCACGACACAATTAGCAGTGGTTGGTTAATTGTGGCTGCTGTCTACCTGAATTTTTAATCTTGAGTGTTAAAATCTACAGAAATTTAATACATGAGAAAAACTGTTTATTATTTATCAGATGGGCCATTTACTTCTTTTAGTCAATTAACTTCTTTTAGCCAATTACTGGCAATTGTATAATACACTGAAATGATTTTTTTGCTGCCACTGAAAACAATGTGAACACTCTTTAAAAGTAAGAACAATTTGAGAGGTAACCCATAAAGAAATAAACAGTGACCTGAAGGCTTGTGATGCCAGTGTAGCTAAAGATTAAATTCCTTTCAGGCCAAGCAAAGTGTATTGTTGAATAATAAAAAGTCATTCATATCTAGCTGTAAATAAGTAATAAATTCTTCGTAATACGTTTCTATAGTTGGCAACTCGTCTGTTATTTAAACCCGAGTGTCATATTGGTCCACGTCAACAGAAGTAGCAAGAAGTTGGTTTCTTGGGAAAGTTTTGCTTTACAAAGCTCTTTTAAAATGAGTCATGCCACAAAAATAGTTAGGACCTGTTTGTGGTGTGGAAGAAGGTCCAGTAATACTTGCAGCTATGGCAGCTGGTCTGACATTATTTGAACAAGGCTGCCACGTCGTGCAAAGTTTACTTTTCAATTGTATTTTTTTTTTCTTTTTCAGTAAATAACCAGAGACCAAAGACATGAGTGGAAAATAAAATTAAGTTGAATTGTGGTTTCTCTATTTTGCTTCCTCTCTCTTGTGCACACTCACACTCACTATTTTTTCAGTGTTGTCAGATACGTAGTTACAAAAATGTAAATAACTTTAAAACATAGAAAAACATGCTTTTATGCTGCTGCCTATATTGCTCGTGCTAGATGGAGGATCTTTACAAAGACAAAAGATGAGATGGTACCAATATTCAAAAGCAGATACCTCAGCAGAAATGTAAGGAGAATAAAAGAGTGCGGGAGAGACAGTCAGGCAGTCAGAACACTGTGGCTTTAATCTCCCACAGTTATCTAAGCTCTAGTGAAACAGTGCATACGAGGTGCTCATGATTGAGTTATGAAGGTCAAGAACACACACATGCTGGTCTCCTTCCATACAGATTCTTTGAGTATCTGTAGATTCATCCCTTTATCTTCCCTCCTTTAACTTTATCTTTGCCTTTATTGGCTTCTTCTGCATAAATGTGCACACATCTTATCTCTTTTGTAAATATACACACATGCACTCATATAAGTCCTCCACCAATATCAAATAACGAATCTGCGTGCGCACACACACAAAAACACACACACACAAACAGACAAACAAAGACAAAGTACAAACCAGCGCAGAGAGCGAGAGCTTTTCAATGTATTAAAATTCTGTTGGTCAATTCTGGTATTTGGGAGAGGTGCGGTTGTTCTGGCAGGGATATATCAAAACTATTGATTTAGCATTTCCTCCCATGTTGTGAAAGAGACAGACAGCGGGTGCGAGGGTGAAGGTCCTCGAGAGTTACATGAGGTTTTCAAAGGACGGCTCTAATGCATGTTCCCCATTGATCTGCTGCGTAAATGTGATGTCCAGGCTCCAAAGATCTGATATGCCTTCCACGGTAGAGCTGAGCGGGCTGGACTAACTAGTTACGTTTTCCGCTGATCGATTGCTCTGTTTGTCTGTCTGTGTTCTGGCTTCCAGTTTTCACGCGGCCTGCTCTCGGTAGGTGGCAGACCTGGGTGATTTGTCAGTGCGGCATAATCTGCATGCAGGGAGACGGACAAACATGCAAACGCAAAAGGTAAAAAGACTCACTGAGACAGCTGTGACCGTAGTGCACCATGAAATCAGCTCCCAGGGCTCGGGCGGTGAAGTCGTCAACGCAGCAGGCCCCGTACGTCACGTCTCCCATCACAATGGTATCTGCCTCCGTGAACCTGGGATGTACACACACACAGATCCTAATCAGTGCAGTCGCAGACCGTATGCACGTCCCGTTACCATAACGATCAATGCACATAGTATGCCAGGCACGATGTGATTATGAGCGAGCTGAATAAGATCAATCCCTATCCACTTGCTACGGATGGAGTAAACTATATAGTATCTGACAGCGTTGTCAGTCAATGACCGACTCGCAGCATATCAGGATGACACACTGCTATTCTTCTGCTCCCCATGACCGCCAGCCAAAGGCCCGAGTGCTGCACAAGCTGTCGGGTAGTTAAAGCGCTGCCAGGCGAGGGTGATAGGTCACCGGTCACAGAAGGGAGAGCACACAAAGGGTAGAAGAAGCAGGAGATGAGGACTAGGACTGGTACACCTAAGCAGATTAGAGTTTGCGGGGGCCTTGGCTGGTCTATATATGGCCTGGATTTACAGCACATCTGCCTCAGAGCAGGAGAAACAGCCTCAGCAACAGTTAGTGTCGGCAGCATTAGAATAAACTATTTGGACTAGATGCTGTGTGCCACAAGTAGGTTGTGAGACCATGTCAGCCTTCCACTTTGTGGCTGTAATAGAAAAAAAAAATCATGGCTTTCTTGAGAGAAAAAACATCAAATTACACGGGCATCTGTGGACCCAGATCTGTTAGAATGAATTGCCGTTCGCACTACGGAAAAACAAGCTCTTTCTTTTATCGCCCTTTATGGGCGAATAAAATGCTAAGTAAACCCATAAAGGCTAAGTAAAATGAATAAAGGCTGAGAGTAGCAGGGAGGAAGCGCAAATGAACAGAAGCTTGAGGCATTGAAGGGGAGGAAAGATGGGTAGACGAGGGGGTGGTTGTAAATGGCGGTTGTTGCCAGGTATTTGTGGCTGTATTCTGACAGATTTAGGCTAGACAGAAGGGGTAGAATAGAGATGAGACAGAGGGCTTGGGGAGAAGAGGGAAGTGATAAACAGACATGGCTGCACACAGAACAGCATCTGTAGCAACCAACAGACTCTTAGTAATGTGTCTCCTGCTGCCCAATCTTTCAACCCACATCCACTCTCTCTGTTTATTCCTCGCTCTGCTCCTCGGCAAGGGGCTTCACACAAAGTTTCTATTTAGCCTTTCCTCCCTCATTTTCTCTGATGTAATCTCTGGTTTGTGCTCTCTGTGGGCTCCTCATCACCATCCCCTAGTTTTCTATGTTCTCTCTCTCTCTCCTTCTTTCTCTCTTCCTTTTTCTCTCGCGCTCTCTCTCTCCCCATTTCCCTGTCCCTTCTCCTCTAATGGCTGCTCTCAAGTGAAGGGCAGTGCAGGCCAGCTGAGCCCAGGAAAACATAGACAGAGCAACTCACCTGGTAAATAAATATTTGCCTTCGAAGATTTGAATCAATTACCCTCTCTTGTCAAGGTGTTGATTTTGTCGGTGTGTGTCTCTTTGTGCCGCGCACACGTGCGTATGCAGCCGGCAGCGGGGAGGTAATTACTAAAAATGTTATAATCACACGGGTAGTTTGAGGTCTGTGGACTCGCGCGCTAGTTCACCCATTCACTGCAGCACCATTGTTCTTTCATTGCAGTCCGCTGACTTAGTTTGGAGTTGCATAAACGTGCATCAACCTTACAGCTAAAAATACACTGCGTGCCCACCATAAAAAAATAAAAAAAAAGAGACACTATTCTCTGCAATCCACTGCAGACCATGCCGAACAATCTACAATGCAAAACAAGGCACTACAGAAGATTACTGTATCTAATCAGCCATCTATCTGCCAGAAATACCATTATCATGCTATCTCCATTGGCAGCGCAGTGCAAATCCAGTTATTACCAGATTGAGTACACTGAAATTTCATGGTAATAAATGCTATGAATCCGATTAAGAAGCCCATAAGAGACATGCGATGCTTCTGGGACATGAGAAGAGTAATTACTGGGCAACATATATAGTCCCCCCCCATCCCACTGGGAAAGAGGAAAGGAGGGAAGAGGGCAGGTTAAAACGTTTAGAATGAGAATGAAATAAGTCAAATCAGAACGAATCAAATCGTCTTACTAACCCATGCTATCTCACACACTATGTGGCTAGTGGGTACATATAAAGCACAAGAGTCCTCATATCCATCTACTCCTCTCTCCATCTTTCCAACATTCCCCTTCCTCTCTCCCTTCCTGCCAGCGCTCGTCTCCAGTATCAGCAGCTTTCCCGTTTCCTCTCTGTATATCAGCAGTAGTTTTGGCTCATCTCGGGGTGCTCAGTTCAGCTATTCCAACTGAAATGTCGTTAAGATCTAATTAAGATGTCAGAGAAGCTTGTGAACTCCATAACAGCTCTTGTTAATTAGCTCTTTAGCATACGGCTCAATATGTGTGAGAAATTGCCAACCGATTTGAATCTTTGTTATAAAAAAAAAGCGCCGTTGATGTGTGCCGCAAACACAAGTCTGGGAGCAGGCTGCAATGCATATGCACATACCCCAACACACATCTACGCACCCACAAAGAGTCATGCTTCAATCACTTTAGAGGACATTACATTGACTTACATTCATGTCCTAGAACTTTACCTTAACCATAACCCTTACCTGATACTTAAACATAGTCTTTACTCTAAAATTCGATGATCTACATTGTGTGGGCTTGTATTTCCACAAAAGGAAGACGAGTCCACACAATGTGACTGTATAAAATGATTTTTGTCCCTACTATGTGAGTAATACACACCCCCACACAAACACACACACACGTCCCGATTGTGGATTTGCCAGCTGATTGTATCACTGTTTATCAACAGGTTAAGTGGATGATATGTTTTATATAAATAGCATCTTACTCAGCTCCATTATTGTCTTGGTGTTGCAGCATAAACGCATGAAAGCACATTAATCTTTCTGCTCCTGTCCTCTGGAGATGATATACTTTTCCGACTTTGACAGGAATTTCTTCTGATGCCGGCATGAAAGGGGAACTTGTTGGCACCAGCAGCCTTACAGCCTCGGAGATGTTGCAGCAGACAAAGAGAATAAAAAAAATTCTCCCGTCTCCAAACCATCCCATTAGCACTCACAAATCCATTCTCTCACCGACGACACTTATCTGTTGATGAAAATTACTAGACTGAATTTAACTAACAGGCTCCCACCATCTGTTTAAATAAGCGTTGATTCAAGGTTTGCGGTATTTTGAGACGTGGGAATTTGCAGGTAATTTTCAGTCTGACACTTTTATTCTTAGTCTGATCAGCTACGGCATTAGAGCCTAAAAAGCATTTGAGTTTAAAAAGGCTCTTACGTGTACATCTTTATATATAAAAAAAAAAAAAAGTATCCTTGATTTATTCAGGGAAAGTGAACTGAGTGGATTTTGAAGTGACACATCTATATATTTCAAACATTTATACCTGGTGGGTGTCAAATTCAATATCAGTCCTCAACTTCGACAGTTATTTTTCAGATATCAGACACCACCCAGACTGAGGTCTGTCAAGGTTAAAAGCTGCACTCTGACGCAGGGAAACTAAGGATATACATCAATTAATGACTAAAATTAAAAATGATGCTATATTTAGTGCTGTGATAGTTCTTTTTTTTGAAGCTGTAGGCATAAAGCATATCGCATTATGTCTATTTATTTTTTTGTAACTGTGCAAGAGTTAATGTAAAGCAGATGTATGATTGTTAGCCATGGTTTGTTTCACTTTAAAACAACAACAACATGAGCTGCAACTAAGTGTAGATGAAATTGTCAGCTATAATGACAAACCAGCAAACACTGACTCACTGGTACTGACTGAAACTGTTGCAATCAAGTAATCAAAGCCACCATAGCCAGCGGCCTTCAAACACTTTGCAACTTTTGCTATGTCTGGATTGTTCTCTAAACAAATGCCATTAAAAAACATAGAAATTTAATAAAACTACTGCTAATAAATTGTTTGAACAGCAGCCCACCGAAAAAGTCTACCTGCAAGGGTATATCATATCTACAGTATTGTTAGTGTGGGGAAAATGCAAATAACAGCTGTAAAACATCAATTGCCTCTATTTAAATACTACAATATTTGGGTTTGTTGGTATTGAAAAGTACTAAAGTTGGTGTTTTGTTTAGATTTGCTTCCAAAAGGTTTATGTTTTCATGTATCCCACTCCATCTCCACTGTACCGAAAAGTAGGTTAAGTGCCCTGCTCAAGGCCCGGCAGAATTAAGGGAAAATGTTTGACTTCCCACTGGGCTGCCAATGTAAAGGAAGCAATGGTAAAAAAAAAACAAAAAAAAAACACTCTAATTGTATGACTCTTCTGGAGACTCACTATAATGAGAGTGCAATCAAGCCCATTTAAGAAGAATAACAAGCTCTCATAAGCTGTATTAGTGATTCTTGTAATGCATTTATGCATTCGCTCAGCAAGTGTGTGGATGGTCAACAAGCCTGTCAGACAAAGAAAAAAACTGGCAACAAAGGAAGTTTTCACAGTCATCCTCCATCATCAGGTGGGCTAATCCAATTAGCAAATTTACATGCTTCCTTATTTCCCTACTGACGTGATTTATTTTGCTCCCTTGTAACTGATTAGCTATACAGGTTTTAAAGTTTGGGGTCGATGGGAAATGTCACAGTACTTTTGTGGCGGCGGATGCTACATTTCATGGTACCTAATGAGTATTTACCATCTAATTAAGACATTAAACTGATGTAGTTGGGACAGGAAACACCAACAACACACCACATGTCACTCTGGCAGCGAGACCGCATGGTGGTTAGCAGCAGTCTTGGTAGGGAGCTCTGGTTTTAATCTTCAGCCAAAGCTCTTTCTATGGATCTAAGTTTGCATGTTTCTCCCACTGGGTGCGTGGGTTTCCTCTTGGGGGTCGACTTTTCTCTCGCACTCTAAACACATGCAAATGGATTTGTGTCTCTAAATTGCCAGGCAGGATTGTGAATATGTTGACCCTGATGGATTGGAAATCCATCCAGACTGTTTCACAACAGAACACCAGACACAACAGAATTTGCAAGGCAGCAAATCAACCTGCCGATTCTTGCACTTGTATAAACATGGACAAAATGTAAACAAATGCAGAATTACTGCAGAAGAATTGTGTATGCTCAACTTAATCAACCAGTATTGATCTATTTGTTTATTTATATTATCAATAATAATAAAAAGAGCAGGACTGTTAATGCATCATAATATTCACCATTTCCAACTGTTTATACATGAAAGCACATTTGACAGCTGCAACTGGCGTGTTGGGGAACATTCAGTGAGCACTTCAGTTCACTTCTGCTTTTTCGTCTTCGCCAGAGTCTGGTAATGAAGACGTGATCTCCCCAAATAGAGAACCTCCTGTGCCAAACGTGTGTGGGCACAGTTAAGATTTTCCCTTTAGCTGCTCCTGTGCTTAATTATGATATAATGAGGATCTACAGAGCTACTCTGATCCAGTTGGCTCTTCTTCAAAGAATCTTATCTGCCATTGTTAGGAGCTCATAATAAAAGAGATATCTCAATAATGTTATTTGTAAATAGGGCACAGATTATTAAACTTACTTTTTCATGAAATCTTCAGGGACATACAACAGTTTTTCACTGAATCCTTCTTGAATTGTTCAAGGTCTAACTACTACACTTCTCTGGGTCCTAAGTACAGTCATTTACTTTAGATAGAAAAGACCTTCCAAGAGTTCAAATCCGACCTTCAAGACCTCAAAAGGTGGTTAGTGCGGCACAAGAATGAAAACCGCTTTTTCGTGACAAAAGCATGTTTCCAATACTGCTTTTAACACTGCTTTAACGTCATTTTTTTTAATCATGTAAAAGGGCAGAGAGTAATAGAAAAATACCAGTATTTACCACAAATATCTAACAGAAGGAGTTTTAGCATATTTCAAACATGCTGATTTATGTAGAGGAAAAAACAAAACAATGCAGCTGCCAGCCATAACACGCAGGCTCAAAGAGACTCACTTATATTACCTCTGTGCGTGTTTGTGCGTGCACATTTGAATGATGTTAATGAGTGCGGCAAGAGAATATAAATGAGTGAAGGGATTAACAAGGGGAGAGCGACGGTTCTTGAGAATCCCATGATCGCCTGTGCAATCGGACGCTCGAAATGAGCGTTTCAAATCAATATGATCTAGCGTGGTGGACCTTGACTGACCCGGGTGGATATATGGACAGGAAGGATTAGACCAGACCAGAGGCACTGTACTTAATCCAAAAAACAGGACAGTCTGTGTTGTTAGTGCTTCACCCGGCAGTCGCAGAGGAAGGTTGCAGCACACTCCACGGTAGGTTGTCTGTCCCTATGACTGGACTGCCAGTGAGATTTTTTTCATCTGAGGTCTAATAATAGCAGAGGCAGCAGACTGGTCTCGTAGGAAGCAAAGTGACAAGCAGGTCAGCAAGGTGGGTACAGGTGCAGCAGCATTGCTCTCACACAGTTGCCACTGATACTCTGTGGGCAGACAGCTCAAATGAGCATATGTGGTGCGTTTGCATACCAAGTCAAGCCATGGACTCACGCACACAGACGGACGGACACACACAGTCAGCTCACCTTTCCCAGCGCACAAAATACAAGTGTGAATTATTTCCTACATCTGGCAAAGGCTCATCTTTTATTCCATTACATTTTCAGACACCAGCCTCCATAAGCCCATTGTGTGTCTGCGAGTGGGCTCTGGCAGGAGGGGAGGGGGGCCACGGCAGATTGGCCCAGGAAAAGAGGCTTCTCCCAGAGGTGGCAGAGTAGCTCAGCAGAGATGAGCCGTCATTATTTCCTCCTTAAATTAGTTTAGTTTAGGTAAATGAGGAGAAAAAAAGATTAAATCAGACAGGAGAGGAGCTAAATCAAAATCCAGTGGAAGAGATAATGTTTAGTGGGAGCACAGCAAAAGAACGTGATTGGAGAACGTGCAGAACGGGAGAACATGAGAGGTGTTTTGTACAAAAGACCAAGGGAGAGAAAGATGTGGACAGAGGGAGAGAAAAGGAGAGAAGGGAGGATATGGTGACAACGAGAGGACAAACTACGTAAGACAGATGAGCCATTTGCTGCCGGGTTTGTAATATTAGCAAATCTGATATCTATAATCTGCTTTCTGCACATATAACATAGAAAATATCCTGACAAAGTGCTCCCCTCCAAAAACAAATTTGGCAAGGGGTGCAGGGCAGCAGGATTAAATGATCTCGACTCCTTCTCTTGTTGCGTATATCTTCCACTCGACGTCTCTTCCTGCCTATTTCACTATATTTCATCGTCATATTGACACAGGATTCCTGCGCCGCCTGTCTTCCGCAGAAAAAATTCAGAGACACCCCCCGCCCCCCCAAGTAAAAATATGTCTGTCTAACTGCAGCCATTGAACATCTGCCAGGAATGAGTAAATCGAGAGACGTGAGAGAGAGCGAGTACGCGTTGATGCTTAGACAGATGTTTTCAGTAATACCATTAGATAATCCTTTAACTCCCTGAAAAAACAAGATCATTACTGCTATTTCTGTGAGTGTATCGCATCTATTTGTCATGGCATTTATTCAAAAGCCTGAGCCATGGGTCATTATGGAAAAGCCTACAGCTTTATCAAGATAGAACCCCGAACGGCACATCACAGCGGAGCACGCTTAAAAGAGCTGCAATCCAATTTATTAGACAAAACAAAATTATGATATGGCAACAGTTATTACAAGTGACTGCCGTTGTGCTGATATTGCTCTAGGAGGTGAAAACTCTAGGCTAGGCCTACAACCGCCAACAGATGTAATCTCTCAAAAAATAAAAAATAAAATAATGTAGAAAACTAAATCTAGGTTGACACAGTGGTTATCAGATCTGTGAGGGTATAAAGACACGAATCGGGATAAGGGACCAAAGAGGAAAGATACTGGGGGGGTATTAAGTGCTACTATGCCTCTACACAAAGCAAAGAATAAAGCTTCCTTGAGGCTGCGGGCCCTGACTGAAACAATTAATTTGCCTGTTGCTCAGTGTTTGGGTAATGGAAAGCTCAATGTGACTGTTGTCAGGGATTCCTTTAAATGCCTATAACGTTAATTTGAAATATTAACTATCTCATTCCATTAAATTATTCATTACTAAATTGAACCAAATAAAAAGTTTGGAGGAAAAAAAACTCCTTTTTATTATGTATTAAAGTGGCTATAGTAAATACTCTTTAAACAATAATGGATCAAATTAGTATGTGTGTAGGGAACGGGGAAGGTTGTATTAACACACCCACAGACAATCATTTACCTGACTCTCAAGTTTGCTCTCTCCATGGAACCTTTAGTGTCTTTCGGCCTGTTATTTTGGTTTTCTGGCCCACAGTTTTACATTTTTGGTTAACTCGCCACTTTCAAAACGTGGATTTTGGATGTTGCTGGCAGCTTTTTTTGTAAGCAAAAAAAGTCTAAAAAGACAGTGTGTCATCTTCCCTGCATCAAACTACAGAAAGACAAAGTCAGGGACTATCTGATGAACACAATGAAGCATTTTGGAGTAAACAGACAACCGTTATCTTCAGGTACGGGGAGATATTTTCCTTAAGGAAAGAGATTTACATGCTCGCAGGTTTACTAATAACTTAAAATATGTTAGTGTTGTGTTCATAGACTAGAAATGAGAGAGTGTGACAATATAAATCTACTTGATCAGGACAGCGTGGTTGCATCATCTGATTAGACTGGATGACTGATAAAAACAAACAACCCAGCAAAGCTCAATGAACACAACATACATGCTGCATCCCATTCCAGTGTGAAAAACAAACAAACAGCAACACAGTTCATCACTGCCTTTTTAGCCATAATCCCTGTGACATAAAAGTCAACACTGAAAAATAACGATTATAAAATAAAAACCTTTTCTTGTATTGATTGATGGGGTCATATTCGTCCAATCCCTCTTCCGTTCCTCCCTAAGGCTTCTCTCCCTCCAGTCATTTTTAGTTTCTCCTCATTTTCTTATGCTTTTGACTTGTTTCCTCTCTTCTCATGATCCTTGTCATGCTGTTTCTGGGCAACTGTCTATCAATGCATCTCCTTACTTAATTTTCGGTAACGCCCACACGATTCTTCTCGAAGCTCGATGAATGTTGGTGGGTCCAGGTGATTGAGCTGTCCTTCATTTTTCCTCTAATGATAAAGGACAGTCTCATATTAGCTGATGTTCTTCCTCCCCCTCTCTTAAAAAGAAGTATAGTTACATCAATCCTCAATAATCATTCTGAAAAAACGATAAATATGACGAGACATGTTCACATTTTCATTACAAAACATGTCCATCACAACACTTTCTATGTTTCTATGCAGAACTTCTAATTCATTTCTTTGTTTCCCCCCCACTCAAAAAATAAAAAACAGACTGTGCTATGCCAATTTGCGTCATGCAGCTGCTAAAGCAATGTCAGTGGAGTTACTGTGAAAGGACATTTTAAAGGCATATGTAATATTCTTCCAATGCACTATTTCCGGGCTGTGCATAATATTACACGGCTCTCTGTGAGTGCAATTACACAGAAATGTGCATGGGACCGTGCCATCCAAAATGAGAGCGATTATGGCCGGTCTGAGCAGTTGTGTTGGAAAAAGAACAGAGGGACTGTAACCTTCAGCACTGAGCACGGCTTATCTCTTCTACACACTGCTGAGGAGAGGGAAAATGTGTTTATATCATTATTTCATAAATTAGAGGTATTCAGTCTAAGATAACGCCGGTGGTCTCAGTAACCACCGCAATCACCCAAGTGCTCTCATTACTATCTCCATGTTTCATTTAGAAGCCAAAGGTCAGACACTGAGAATAAACACTAGACCAGTCTTGTCCAAGTTACAGCCAAAGTAACCTGTTTTTTTTCTTACAGTATCTCTAGAGGGAATCAATTGTATTTTCATGACAGCTCAAGCAATTTCCAAGGTGCTATCTGCCAAGATATCATATTACACAGTGTCAGCACCTATCAGGAGTTCCAGTCTGTCTGGACATGCTGTCCCCCTAGATGAGATGAGATTAGCAAAGACAGAACTGGCAGGAATCTTGGTGGTCCCTCCATGACTTTGCATGTGAGGTCCACGGGAACATAGGTGTGGCTGATTCACTTCTCACTCCCCCGTATCACTACCAGGTGCTACAACCGGATTGGCGTAAAAAGGATCGGCGTAACGTCATTGTCATCAGGCGCCTGGTGCCTGCCCTGACATGATTTCCTGGGGTCACTGTAATCTGTAGTCTTGAGTTTGATTCCTCTTTTATTGCTCGAAAATCTGATGTCTGTATCATTTCAAAAAGAACAATGACGACAAAAGGGAGATAGAGAAAGTATGTAACACATACTGCTTGCTGCTGGATTTAATATGTATACACTTGCTTTGACACGTACAACAAGCAAAAGGTACTGGGCATGAAATTTAACATGTTGCCTCTCACCTAGTCTTCAAATATGTCTGTGTCTTTCTTTAAATCTGGGTAGAGAGTAGGAGACAACAAAAAGGAACAGGAAAACCTGTGTTTTCCACAGGGTTTGCTGGAGGTTGCAGAGAATGAAATATGTTTGGAGTTCACCATAAGCTTCAGGTTGTGAGGGTGTACCTGGCAAAGAAGCTAATTAGACAGTATATGGCACTATGGGTGGGAGCACATATATGAACACCTCACATACGAGGATCTCCTCTGGCCAAAAAGTCTACGCAGGCACATAACCACGGTGCACATATGCATAAAAGCACACATGAATATACATATATGGTGGCACCCAGACAGACTGACTTACTCATTTACACCCAGATCGGCCGCTACAGCTCAGCTGTCCTGTGGGCGCTGTGAAGACTGTGACGGTGTGAGGGCAAGGAGGCGTTGGAGGCTCCTACCAAGCTCCTTCCTAATGGTAGAGTTGACATTTACCCTGGGAGGCTGTGGGCTGCAGCTCCTGCTCCCACCGAAATGATTCAACCTGCCATGCGGAATATAGAGGAACCTATTCTGATGGATGAAAACGGCTACGGTGACGGACCTGGAGATGTCTGGGGGCTGTGTGTGCATACTGTACCTTAATTTACCAACACAGTGCATCTGACATGACTCTAACTTGAGCCATCTAGGGCCTCTGTTGACAGTTGTCTAGGATAGTACATGATGGGGAGAGACAGAAAACAGGTACAATATGTCAGCAGGATCACCCAGTGAACGTCTTCCATCACATGTTTTGTTGAATCATACATACGAGCACACAACTCCCCCAGAAGGCTCAACAATGAGAATCTCTGAACCGACTGCCTCCATACCAGTTCCCCCTGCTGATCAGACCTGACTGAATGCTGCTCTTATTCTGGCATCTGGCATCTTACGGCTGGTCACACATTTTTCAGACATTTGTCTTTAAATGTTTTTACAATTCCAGAGTTTTGCAGAGTGTTAAACCTCTTTCACGGTGGCTTGTCTGTCACTATGAACTGCAAAGGAGTTGCTGTATATTGTTTAAAACACTCTTGCCGTCATCAAAATCAAAATCTCAATACTTTTACAAATAGTAGCTCTGAACCTAGGTACAGCACTG
>JAVQJZ010214084.1:0-10183 GCA_036025355.1 Leiopotherapon unicolor | reverse complement strand
AACACTAAAATATCATGTAAGATTGCACTATATTATCTTAATTAGCTAATCGTGTGGTCTGAGTTTATGTGGTGCTCATTTGGTGAATATATTATAAGTTGTGATTGTGAAATTACCTCCAAACTAACCATCGCCAACTTTAAAATAACCATAATACCTTGATTCATATTGTGTTCACATGTTGAATATTCATAAATAAAGTTGTGTTGTTCAGAAGTTGCCTAAAGCTCACTGACGCACAGACAACCTGCTGCCAGTCGGTATTATTCCAGTATATGACTACTGTCTGGATCCTGGGCAAATAACGAAGCTGCAATGTGTAGTCTGCTCTGTGCTCCGCACTGTGGGGGGTCAACAGGGCCGTGATAACAAACTTCTGCCCCTGGGCCCCCGTAACAGATGAATCCATCCGTGATTACAGCGCTAGAAAATAGTGATGAGTAAAAAAAGCATAGCAGCTCAGAACGTAATGTGAGTGGTGAGGCCATCATGCACCTTCACCCTCACGTCTGGAGCAACCTGCAGACATTTACTGGAATTAACTGGATGCAGAACACATGAGAGGAAAAAGAAATGTAAAAAGCGATGGGTTGCCATGCAGAGTCGGCCTCACATGAGGTGTTTGTAGCTCCCTTTAGCCCCGTGGCATCTGGGAGCACCGTGGGGAGTCTGTGTGTTAAATAAATGACTGGGGAGTTTAGCCCATGTGCTAACCATGTTAGAATAACACGAGCGGCGCTGGCCCCGCCGGGCAGCGCTCAAGCCTAACGCAGGGCTCTTCCGCTGGGTCGCCTCCCCCGGGTGAGGCCCAGGCTCCACCCGGGGCCTTGTATATTTTTCCCTGGCTGCCTCTTTATTTTCCCTCGGCTAAAACCGGTCAGATCAAAGAGCGCCTCAACCGTCTGTCCTCCTACCCCTTCATCCAGACCTACCCTGCCTGCTCTCTTTTTTTTTTTTTTTTTTTGTGAGAGCCACCAAGGTTGAGAGAAGAAGAATGGATGCCGGGGAAGGTGCAAAGTGTTTGTCTACTCATCTGAAACAACCAGCTGTACCTCTGAGGGCTCTGAGTTTTACGACCACAGGGGGGAGAGGAGGAGAAAGATGGAAAGAGAAGGAGAGGACAAGAGACGGGAGAGGAAAAACAGGTCAGGCTTGCCGTCATTTCCAGGAGCCCAGTCAGTTGTGATACCATGGGAACGAAGGCCGATAATCATCCAAAGGCTACATTCCTTGTGGAACTTCGCTGTTTGCTAAAGGGCTTGGCTGCACTTTATTTCTCAGCGCATTTTAACTTCATTTATTAAAGCACAATTTGCACAGAAATACCCTATCTGAGATTACTAATGGCGTCTTAAATGATACAATGTGTGTGTTTGCCTATGCACACGTGCACTCGCGAGGGTGTGTGAGCATGTGTGTCCTCATTTGTCCTCCCACCGAGCCCTCGTCACAGACAGTAGCCATTTTCAGCTTATAGGGCCCTTCATCAAAGCTTCAAACCCACCCATGGTCTGCCTGCTTGTTACACACACTCTTCAGCATGTGTGTGTGGCTGCCAAGCTAACGAGGCACTAGGTATTGTTACAGGGACTCACTCCAACCGCACCATGAGCAAGCCATTACACCAATAAGCCTGCATCATTTCCAAAGAATCCAATTAAATTTCGGCCTTACGGTGCTGCAAACACTGATTTTCTCCATTGAGAATGTGCAAACACACACACACACACAAAATGTCTCAGACACGGCACAGTCGTTTTTCCCTTGGTTTCCCTCTCGTAGCTCGCTTACATTTTGTGTGTGTGTGTGTCTCAACGAGGGCAGAGTAAACCACTCATCCAGCTGTCCATGTACATGATATCTCTGTATTTGTGGCGAAGAACCTGCACGACTCTCTCTCTCTCTCTCTTTCTGCACCTGTTGGTCTGTGTCGATCATCCCTTCCCTTTCTTTGTCTGTCTCTTCAGAAGTACTCAATATCTTTTTTTTTCGCATCCCTTTTTCACCTTCTCCCTTCCACCAGCTTGTCTCTGTCTCCCCTCTTCTATCCCTCCCTCCTTTCCTCTCCACCGATTCTGGCTGGCATCTGTTAAGCCGCTAAACAGAAAGTGTTTGCATGCATGTGTGTGTGAGACAAAGTGCATGTGTGTGTGTGTGAAAGTGTGTGTGCGTATGTGTTGGTCTTGCTGGGTTGGATTTGAACAAGCCCATGCCTGTTCTGCCCCGGTGGCCTATGAAATGAGAAAGGCAGCCACTGTGCTGCAGACCTCCACTGATAAATCTACCAGGGTTACCCCTCCATGTGTGCATCTGCATGGGGTGTGTGTGTGTGTGTGTGTGTGTGGTGGGCGTGGGTGGGTGTGTGTAAAATGCACGTGTTTGCATATGTGTAAGCGTGCATGCATGTAATGTGCGCGTGTATGTGCGAGCAGTGATCATCTGTGTTTGCGTCTTCAGCTCCGTGACGCCAGAATAGAGATTTGGAGAGATTTGATTTCACACACCCCAAAGCCAAATGTGCGTGTGTGAACGTGTGCGTGTATGTGTGCGTGCACCATGTGGTGTAATCTCCCATCATCGCCTTAAATGCGTGACATTAAAACACCACCGAGTCGATTCTTCTTCAGATATTCGGGGTTTTTTTTCTTTTTTTTCTTCTTCTTCCTCTTGTCGTTTGTCTCATTTTTATACGTGTGCACATATTCGTCTCTGGAGAATTAGAGGTCGTGTTACCAATCTATGGAGCACTCAAAGATGGGGTAGAGAGAGGTAGACTGAGCGAGAGTCAGACGAGGGGGGGGTACGAAGAGCACTGAAAGCTTGGGGTTACCTTGCTTATGACATCGAGGTCAGATATTGAAGAGGAGAAGTCAATACAACACACCATTTAGCAGCAATATTCATCTAGAGATACTTTCTACTGCAGGGGCGAAAGAAAAAAGGAAGTACGTGTTTTTAATCTGCCCTGCTTGAAGAAAACAGAGCATCTAAACAATGACAAACTGACAGAATTGCTTTGAGTTTTGTAGCATGCAGCATCCGACAAGTTCACAGTGTTGGGAATGTCTATGTCAATAATTGGTATAATCATTCAAAAAGTGTAAAATACAAAAGCGGAATAGCCAATGCAGTCCTGGTACACACACACACACACACACACACACACACACACACACACACACACACACACAGGAGCTGTTACCTGAGGTGCATAGACGCCACATGACTGAGTCTTCCCCCTTCTCCTCTTAGTTTTGTGCACCTGTTAAAGTGGAGCTTACACCTTCACCATCCTGAGTGCATAGAGTTTGCCGTTCTAACATCACTTCCAGAAGAATTCCACCCATAGGTCCATCACCTGAGCTGGACTCTGATTGGCCAGAATGAGAAAAATCACCAGTGTGGGTGTGAAGGGCCATTAAGCAAAGCACTTCAGGGGTTACCTTGCAAAAAAAGCTCACATAAAACATTATCTGTCTTAAACTGGTTATTTTCTCATACTTTTATTTCTTTTTTACTTTCTGATGTGTGTCCAGGCATACAGTATGCACATTTGCCTTTCCAACATTAATATGCCAATGGTGTGTACATTTGTGTAACTGCCTCTGCGCTATCTCCCAATTATGACACAGGAAATGACCAGCTTTGACTTGAATGAGTAAAAATGAGACTGAGAGAACCATGTTGGGTAGTAAATCCTCCAAGTGACGCTGCATGTGAGCATGGCATATTTACCTGCTGTTTACAGGAAGCAGGACTTTAAGTGTGCGGCTGTTACAGTGTTTTAACGTTACTGGAGCAGCTCCACTGCTGCATGAGGAATGCTACAACCAGCCTGACTCTCACCAAGGGGCTCGTTCAACAAAGCAAATATTGTCACACACACACAAGTGCACGCACAAACACACCTATGTGCGCACACATCCACATAAATGCACACTATAATAATTCATGCGCAGAGGCACTGCCTGCATAGCCCTCTTGCATCTTTAGTGCATACACATGCACACACACGCACACACACACAAGGGTGCTGGAGGTTGTTGGGGCGTTTTTTATGAGCAAGGGCCTGTTCCTTGTCTCCCATATTTCACTTCTTTAGTGTGTCTGTGTGCATGTGGTAGTGTGTGTGGGTGTGTGTCAAAACAGAAAAAAAACAGCAGAAGACATTATCTTCAAGCCATGACAGCTGTAATTGTGGAGCACATTAAAATGGGTGCAGGGTGACACCTCTAACCACCTTTTATTAAGAAACACACACTCTCACACAGCCCCCTCCCCATCTCTCTTTCTGTCTCAAACACACACACAAAGGTGGATTCATTGTGGTCAAACAAGGAAATGAGCATCTCCGAGCCCATCAAAGCTGAGTGCTTTGAGGAGGGCCGGCCTGGCTAATGTGTACATGTTGATGTCTTGATTATATGTGTCAAATATCTGTCCGTATTCTTCAATGGACAGGTCTGCCTGGTAAGGAAAACAAGAAAAGAAACCTTTTACACAGAAAAATAAGCATAGGGAGAAAGAGTGAAAGCAGCGCTGCCAGCTCCAGCTCTGCAGATTCTGCTTCTTTTGGCTGACATCCCATTCACTTAGGTTTTTCATCATTGTTGTTTTGACCCCATTACACATTATAGACCTTTGAGGTGAACGAGATTCCAGAGTTGTACTCTTAAATCAATGCCAGTGAGACTACCAAAGAGCTGCGGGACAGACTCTGGCACTCCAAGAACTCAGAAGCAGAACAAACCTTTGTTAAGTGAACCTCTGTCACACTCACCTCATTGTCAAGTCAAGTGGTAAGAACTGAAGCTACTTTTCTATTGTGTTATATAGATCCTTAATCTTACCTCAGATATCATATATCATATCATATCACATAATCCTCTTGTACTGTATGTGGAACAAAATACAGGTAGATCACACTTAAACATTATCGGCAGTGTGGAGATTTCTGTGCGTATACATTTAAAGAGAGTCCTGTATCAAAATCCTGATGGTCCCAGCTGGAGTGAAAGGAAAGGAAGTATTGACACCTTAATACCACAAGATTACTGGTGTGACACCTCACACTCTGGGCTGTTTTCGGTCTTGAACAGATATCACAGCTGGACTCTGAAGCGCCGAGAACACACATGAGCACAACATGCCAGTTGTTCTGTATTTGATTTGTCTTTCTCGTTCTTCTTCTTCTTCTTCATTGATATATAAATGCACACACACATGCACACACACACAGGAGGTGCCATCGATACGTCAGTAATCTGTGCGGCCGATAAGCTCAGGCTTTGGTCGTGAACAAAGGCGAGGGCAGCATGGCCGTTATAGATCCTCCCTCTCCTCTGTTCTCACTAAATCACTTCACCTTTTGCGATCGCACACACAAGTTCACACGCAAGAACGGAGGAACACACACACACACACACACACACTGCAGGAATGCATATACGCACACGTAGATTTAACATGGACAAGTGGGCACTTGGTAGAAGAATTCAATTGGCCTCTCTCTCCTCCGTCCTCTCTCTGGGTGTCTCTGCCTCTCGGGGTGTCACAGGACATGCCAGGCCTTAATGCCTTCCAATCTTCTCCCCAACACACACTGTCGCCTTTCATTTAAAGGCCTGCTGACAGGAATGACCAGCACCTCCACTCCTCCAGCCTTCCCACTCTCCTCTCTCTCTCGCCCATCCTTTCCCCTCTCTCTATCCGTCCATCTCTCCCTCTCTCACCACTCGTTAGAGCCCTTTCTTTCGGTTACTTAGACCATCTGCCTTCCTCCATCCATCACTCAAATTAGTCTCTGGATGTGTTGGGGGCCCTTATTAGCGTTGGTTTACTATGATTGTCTTTGTGTTTCTCTTTAGAATATCTTCCTTCGTTCTCGCTGCCCTTCCCTTTATCGCCCCCCTCCTTTCTCTCTTTCCTTCTTCTACTCCTCCGTTGCTGAAATCAAATCTAATGCTCCCTTTCAGTGTAGTCTGTGTCTGGCTCATCCTCCCTCCCTCCCTCCCTCCCACTGTGTCCTCTCCTCTCTAACAGCTTTCTATCTATTTGTCTCCGTGTCAGTGTTCAGCACCTCACACCGCCACTTTAGCTCCTCTCCCCATTGTGCTTTCCCAGCCTGCCACGCTGGGTTTTCAATTGACCAACAAGAGTAAACACCGGTTGCCGAGCATCAATCACATCACACACACCGGCAGAGAGAGTGAGAGAGAGTCTCCAATTTCACTGTTGCTTTTTTTTTCCCCCCACCAATTTAACACCAAATATAGTCAGAACAATCTATGACGCGATAATACCCCAGGTGACAGTTTCTGAGTGTGTGTGTGTGTGATTACAAATTGACTAGCTTGTAAATGATTCCTGTGAGATGGTATGTATGTGGTGCAACATGTAGAAAAATGAAAGGAAATATCAGACAGTCATGAATAAACACTACTATGTAATATAAAATGACAATAATATGAGAATATTTCCTTATTTTAATTGATATATTTTTCATATCTTACGTGTTGCAAACTTCTCATGACATATATTATGCAGCTGACTATGTCAAATGCACAGTATGTTTATGAAACATGTAAGTGTTTACAGTAAATCTGATGTGAAATTCAAATAAATACACACACACACAAAAAAAAAAAAATTCTGTTTCGTTTTTTTCAACATGGGTCTTATGTCCAACTGTTGACTTCACTGATGAGGTCTGGGAACACATACAACTTTTACAATAGCTCTTTGCAAGCCAAAACAAAGGCAGATGTTAATATCAATAACCCGTTAAAGATCCGTTAGAGTTTGCAGAGGTTTTACAGTTCATAATCTGGTTAAGGAGGGAGTTTGTAGCAACGTCTTTGCTCAACAACTCTGCATTTTTCTTTTTTTCTCTTTTTTTGCCAGTGTTACCATTCCCTCTGTGCAAACGCGGTGGTCTCAGTCAAGTGAATGACGGACTCAGGTTGGACAAAAACACGACACTCCACCTCAGCTCACCGTCTTCTCGTAACCACAGACACATGGAGGCAAAATCTGAAATAAAAGTGTGACGCTCCTTTAGAGATAACTCAGTCAGCATGAGGGTGACACGGAGAGAGTAACATGAGTGGGAGAAAAACAAGTAGCTATGATCGTCTGCAGCAATCAAAACACAGCACAGAGGTGTTTCTGACGCGCACTCAAACAACAAACAACACAAACACACACACACTCACACACACACACTCACAGGGACACTGGACTGAAGTGCAGCTTAGAGGAGCCTTGTTAAAGCACCTAACTGAGCAGCATAACATGATGATTTGCTGTTGGTGAGTTCGCTCTTATCGACTCCCCCCCAACACTATCCCTGCTTCTCTCTTCACTTATTCAGAGACACACACATATACACACTCACTCACATACCAACATGCGTGGACTGTAATAAGGAATCATTTCTTGATTATTCTTGCCCCCTCAGTCCATTCTGCATCTTTTTTCCCTGCCAAATGTGATTTTCACACACATATACACACATGCATTTGTGAGTGTGCGTGATGCATTTGTGACTTGTACGTGTGTGTCTGTGTGTGTTCTTTCTCCCCCAAGCAGTAAATCAGTGCTGTGTTAATTGGTAGGAACAACAGCAACACTTTGGCAGTATATAATGTTTTATGTTTGTTCCTTTATTACCATCTTTAATGTTCATCGCAGCATGTGTGTGTAGGTGTGTTTGCACTTGTGAGTGCGTGTGTGTACGTGCGTGTTCTGCCAGTGTGTATATGTACTGCATTATGATCCTAATGAGACACCGTAGATGAGAGGGGACTGGAAATGCGCAGAGGAACAAGAGCATGGTAAGCCTCTTAACGATGATCACTCAGTGTGTGTGAGTACGACGGTGTGTATGTGTGCGAGATGCATGCGTGTGTGTGTGCGTGCATGTCTCTCCCTCTCGAGGCTCTCCACTCACAGGCGGAACACAATCAACGCAGCTCTCATTTGCAATCAGTAATTAGAATGCTAATTAGCCCCTGGGAGCTAACGGGAACTAGTGTATTACAAGGGCTTGATTAGGACTGCTCTATTCCTAAGGGAGGGATTTACACCTGCACGCTATTGGCTCAAACACCTGTCAGTCACGACCTCTCATCCAGTTGGGTGCGATTATGGCTGAATTTGAATGAATTAGTCACCGGGATAACACTTAGTGAGCAATGGTTGACTACAAATGGCTCATAATAACGAGAAACCTCACCGATGGCGAAGGTGGCTGAAGATACAGAATCATGAAGAGACTGTGGTCAATTGTTAAAGGAGCACACTACTAAAAGATGAGTGTCAAATACTCGCCCTGTAAAGTTTTAAACACACGCACATTTGAAGTTTGAGTCCCATCGATGATGTTCATAGACAAAGTGTGTACAGTTATTATATACTCGTCTGAAAAAAAAGACCCTTCAAAAAAGACGAAACCAGCCTTTCCTCTGTTTATTGTGTTGATGATCTCCGTCTGTTTCTACACTCTGGAGCTTTTGAGTATGAGGTTTCGGGCACTTCCCCAGTTTTCGATTACCTGTGTCCCTCTCCCTCTATATTTATCCCGCGCTCTCTGCCTCTTTGGTCGTCCTCTATCCAGGGAACCAAACGTGGCATTAACTGCGCCTCTTCAACGCCGCAGCCATTCTGTTCAGCCGCTGATGGCTCAGGTCTATTCTCCTGTCTGGTTTAACATAAGGCTGAGTTGATAACGGCCGGGAGGTCATTATTACCAGCCATGGGTGGCGTCTCTAGCCTCTCTCCCAACAGTCTAATCTAAGCAGAGAGGGAGAGAGATGGCGATGGACTGAACTGAAGCATCCGCAACTTCTTCATGAAAGTGAGAAAATTAAGACTTGCCTCAGGACTGAGACTCACTAAAGCACACCAGTGCTGTAAAAGACAAGGCATTAAAGGTAAGGTGTATGAAACAACAGCACACCACAGAAAGGAAACATGTTTATTCTATCAACATATCATCGGTGTGAAGGGCAGGTGCCTTTTTACACCTTTAAGTTTTTGTACAGATTAAATAAATTCTATAGTAAAGTGTTGATGAGTGAGCTTTACTAAGCTAAGAAGTGAATTTTGTTATCTTTGGGCAGAGCCAGGCTAGTAGTTTGCCCTGCCTCCCATTTTTATGCAAAATGATGAGCTAATCCTGTGATGCATTGCTATTTCCCATCCAAACACCTACTAAAACATACCGGCCCGACAAGCTATCGCAGCATGACAAAGATTCGGGAACACAGGCTCATGTGAGCGATTTTTGCTGCACTGTTGAATCTTTTAGTATCTTGTTTTTACACATGCTAAAAATATGTATCATCTCACACTGGGAGGGAATCCAGATTTATCTCAGGAATAAGAAACGGTGAATTAGGAGCTCATGTGAGCAAACAACAAAACTCAACAATTCTCCCTATCTCAAGTGCTTTCTTATATCTGGGCCTTGTCATTCTGCTTACTATCAAAGCCTTGTTGATATTCTGCTGTCTTTGTGTACTACTGGCTCCAGTGACCGTCATCACACACTCACACACACACACAGACGGTTTGAAGCATGACTATCATATCAGGTCTAATTTTCTCCTCCATTCAGCCAGCAACCTTAGACACTGGTAGGATACACACACAAACACACAGCACACATAGTCACATTTGCACATATACTTTGCTCACATGCATGAAGACACACACACTTACACACACGCACACCAAAAAGGCGTTACTCCCCTTCTCTAGCTGTGAGACAGATGTAAGTGGGGTGTCATCGTGGGGTGAACAGACAGAGTGCCGGGTGATGAAGAGCAGTGTTAAAACCTTATGTGTGTGTTCATGTATATGTGCGTGCTTACATGTGTGTCTTTGAGCTTTGTACTTCTTTGTCCCCTGGCCATACTAGCTGCATTATAATTCCACACTTTGTGAACCATACATTACATTCTGCTATTAACACACACACACACACATACACAAAGCTTTGCACCTGCACTACCACCTAACACACACTCACACACACTCATCCAGATACATTGCCAGCCTATTCATTATTTGCATTGGGACTCTTCAATATTTCAGCAGACCCTTATAATCCCATTACTGTGATTCTCAAAAGTGTGTGTGTGTGTGTGTGTGTGTGTGTGTGTGTGTGTGTGTGTGTGTA
>JAVQJZ010214037.1:0-12568 GCA_036025355.1 Leiopotherapon unicolor | reverse complement strand
ACACTCATTAGCTATAGCACAGCACCATATGGCTTCTACTACATTTTCAGCTCTAAATTCAGCATGTCAGTGGAGACACTATTTAAAATATGTTGGTTTGTTAAAAGAGAAGCCTATAGCTCTGTTGAAATCTGCACTGAGGTGCTAAAAAATGGTATCAAGACAAATGGAGTCTAGTTTCAGAAAACCTAGCTTTTACCTCTGAGTACTCTGCCTATACAAGATGATCTTCATAGACCTGGAGGCATTCAGAAGCAAGGCCTCAGCACAAGAATATCCACTCGTTGCTGCCATTCACTGATTTAAGGCAGAACGTTTAGAGTAACAATAAATAAAACTGTCTCCTAAACTGTGCAGACATGGTCTTTATTCAGATTTGCAAAAGACATCACTATACAGCTCCCTGATAGCGCCATCAGCTTGCGAGCTTAATAGCAAAACCCCCAATGTATTTGGTGCAACATGTGAAGAGCACTCGAAAGGTTTGAGACCTGAAGGGTGTTAATTACTTGTCAAGAGGTTGTTAAAATGAGACCTGTGGCAAAGAACTGAGTGGCTATACAGAACCCCCACACAGATAACTCCAACAGCACAAACACACACATACACAAATGTACGCAAACCTAGCACATATATTCACACACACACACTAACACAGCTGAGCACCAGCACTTACAAGTGTGCAGGCAAACACAAAGTTATAAATGCCAGCCTGCTTACACACACGCACGTGGCACTACACACATAACCTTGCATGTTAACTTACCGTATATTCATGGTAATACAAGTGCACCAACAGTTACACACACTTTCACACGTACTCAGGTTAGAATGTCAAACAACCTTGAATGGCTGCTCATTATGGCACCCGCTGATGTGAAAATGCCACAAGCAGTATAAGCACATCTCAACAGAAAGAGCAGGTGCAGTCCGTAGTTTATACCTCTCCTCAACTTCACCCGAAGAGTGTCTTAAAATACCAGCTCACCTATCATACCAAGCATACCTGGAGAAAACAAACTTTTGCTTTAATCCTGGGTGCCATTTTGTGTGCCACCATGTTATCCCCATTTGAGCCGCATTTTGAAATAAGCTATGTAATCACGTCAGGTACTAGGCCTGAGAGAACCACCAGCGAGACGAGACGGTGGGCTAAATATTTGAACAAAGCTGGATCAATGAAGATCAAGCTCCCTTGGAACATAGGCAAAATCTCCAGGTAGAGACAAACATTAAAATCCCGACAAAGACAAAGTGTCCAATTCCTCTGAACAACTATGCAGCCCATTTCCTTTGTCTTGCATCTGTTAGTCATTCATGAGCAACGGCCTGGCCGCCCCCAGCTAGCCTTCCTCTTCATTGCAGTTATGATTTATGCCTTCCTTAACTAATCAAGGGCATGATCATTAGTCAGGGGATGTGCAAGAGGCTAGGGCCTTGGCAAGTCAGTGGAGGGCCATATTTCGCATTGTGGTTTCCCTGCCATCCACGGGTTAGGTCTGGGATAAGAGATGACTGGGGGTACGCCCCCTCACCTTCCACCAGTGCCCTCGGAAGCATTTGTCAACAAACAAGACAAGGAAGGGAGTTTTGGCATGCGTTGTAAAATGGATTGAGCCAATGACTAAGCCGCTGTGGCGACAAAAAAACAAAAAATCTGTAACAGAGATTCCCAAGAGTCTGTTTTTAGTTTGTTAAAATTTATTGCATATTTTTCTGTCTTTGTTTGGTTCCAGAAGACAGAGTCTCAACAATGACACTTCAGAAATGAACAAATTCTGGGACGTTGCAATAGATCTGCGCACGAAAAAAAAAAAAAAACTCTTGGGACGCATTGTACTATTTTGATCCATGATTCTGTGGCTCCTGGATTTCAACTCACAATGACCTCTGCCGTGCACGTGCAATCATTAAAAATACGCATGCATACACAGACGACGACCACACTGCATGCGAAAACAGCACAGGAAGTGGAGGGGGTACAAAAGGTCAGAGCTCAAGGAATGCGGCGCTGATGGCCTGGCTGCTTCTATTTACGACAAACTTGGCCAATCAGATGCTTGCTCTGTGAACAGCCAACTTGGACCTTACTGGAATGAAGAATGAGGGGAGGAATTGTTGTGTGTATGTGTGTGTATGTGATTGAGGGGGTGCTAACAAAGGCTGCGAGTGTTATCCAATGAGGGCCTGCATGCTGAATCTGTCCAAATCAATGTGATTATCCCTCAGCTATTGCTAATTAGAGCCATTAATACGCAATGCAAGCAGGAAGCAGTGTGCGCTTTCTCTCCCTCTCTCCTTCAGCCAATCTCGCCTCTTTCTGGAATGGCTTTGAGGGAACGGAGGCATTTGGAAAAGGTCCGTTGTTGGCCACACTTCAGTCGAGATTCTCATCTGCACATAATTCACTTTCAAAGGGCAGAGGGGGCGGCAAAGAGAATCCTTAATTGCGCCGGCACCGTGTACAACATAGACAAATGTTTATATCTCGGCCCTCTAATGAGAAACCAATAACGGATGCAAAAAGCACTCTCTGCCTATCCCCATCTCTACCACCCCCCCTTCCTCTCCACCCTACCCCAAATACACAGATACACATGCACATGACAATGAAAAACAGGCCTTTTTGGAGAGCGTCACCTCATTCATCAATAACCCTTATGCTCGGAGTCATGCAATACTCCACTCAAGCACTGATGCAGCAATAAATCTGTTTTTATAGAATGTAACATTGCCTATATTTCTCCATTAGACTGATCCTGTGGTAAGGGCATGGGATGCTTCAGATTGTAATGGTCAAGCTTCTGACAGTCTTTTAAATTGCACCATACGGCGGCTACATGTGCAGCCCAGCTAGGCAAAATTGATTCAGCATACAGAAAGGATGGAGTTCAACATGTGTACACTTTAGGTGCAGTGCACAAGGACATCCTGTTGTAAATTCATTGTAATTATATTGTGTTTTCAGATGGGCATTCATTTAAGCATACATGTTGCTTTAATCTTTACAATCAAATGTTTGGGTACTTCAAACGTGATGTAAATTTGTTGGGACAGAGTAGGAAGTTGGCATGTTTTACATCAAGTCACCCACAAAATAGAGTAAAGGCGAGAGTAATTCTTTCAAGATGTGAGTTTATGTAATGCCCTTGTGACTTTTTAGCATCCTCATACAAAATGTATGGCAAGTTACAGGGCACAGAAATGTACAACAACAAACTGTCGAACACACAGCCACAAGAGACTATCTTCTCATCTCATCTATCTCCCACAATTCAGTGCGGTGGTCCGTCGCGGCAGAGCGCCAGTCAGGCCGGTGAATCTCAGCGCAGCCTTATCTCCCAGCGGTTGAGGAGGAAACGGAGGTCCTTTAAAGGGCTGAGGTCATTTCCTCTGCCTCCGGGCTCTGGCAGGAAAAATAAAATGTCTCCATTCGGTCAGCCCTGCTTTATTTCAAATGCCGCCGCTGCCTTTTAAGAGGCCCTTGTGGGCATGGATGGCAAATGAGCGGTTTTGAGTTCTCGCAGTCTATTCCTTTTCTCTCTCCCTCTGCCATCCTCAATCCCCGACTCCATCTGTGATGCAAACCCCAAATCTCTGCTGTATTTCTACAGTAAATGTGAAAAGTGCGGAGACAGATATATAGATAGACAGAGTACGAGAGCGAGCGAGAAAAACAGAGACAAAGAGGGAAGGAGAAGCGGTGTGAGAGTGCGGAGGAGCATGAGAGCCAGAGAGAGATGAAGAGCTGAATGCCTCCTCTTACCCACAGCGCTTGACAACCCTAAAGCCCTTTCACAACTTCCTGTTCCCATTTCTCTCTGAACTGGGCTACATCCAAAACATGTGTGCATGTGTGTGTTTATCTGCATGCACAGTTTATATGCTTCTGTTTTGTACCCTTGCAAGAGTACGAGTGTGTGCGTGTATGTGCCTGCAAGCCTGTATGTGTGTGTCATAGAGTAAGGTAGGGAGCGAGGGAGTGAGTCAGCGCTGGGAAGATAGAGAGGCTCATTGAAAGGCCTGCGTGGTGCGGTGGTGGAGGAGAGCAGCCAGAACAGGCAGACAGGCAGGCAGGCAGGCACACATGCTGTGATGTTAGGAAGAGGATTGATAGATCTGTTGCATGGCCACTGCTGCTGCAAGAGCCCAACGCACCTCAGGCAGATGGATGGGGAGAGCGTGCGGGGGTACGATTAGTCTTTGTGTGTGTGTGCGAGTGTGCCCTTTGTGTTTGAGTGCGTGGGAGAGGTGTATTACATGGTCTTAGTGTGTAGTTTTTGTGATGTGGCACTTCAAGCGGGGCTTTGCAGTACTTGCACGTACTCATCTAGCGAGGGCAGATGTATAGATGGATGTATGTTACCACGGGAACAATACAGGTTCTTGTTTGTGCGTGGGCGCCTTTACCTGCGCCGGTTTATGTTTGTGTGTGCACTGACAAAAAACAAAACATAAAAAAATGCATTTCCCTGACTCCTGACCTGTAAGTACAGAAAGCGTCATCAGTGTTTTTCTGCTTTTCCACATCAGACAGCCTCCACTCCCACGCTCGCTATTCCAACTCACGTATCGTCGGCGATCCATCTTCCTATCATCTCTCTCACACTCAGCTTCATTCTTTTTACAGGCGTTTTATCGACAAAACAAATCAAACGCTTCTGCTATAGAGAGGAAATCATCAGCACTTAACATTTACATGAAAAAGACCAGATGGATTCTTTGTCTAATATATAGGTACATAGTGTAGATAAGTGTCCATAATGTAAAGGTATATCAACATACATATTAATGCCATAACTCTATAGTTAATGCACAGAACCTGAACGCTTTTCTACTGCTTTTGTCAAAAAAAAAAAAAAGCTCAGACCCTTTTTAGAAGTGGCCACATTCTAAATATAGTCATCAAACAACATTTACTCTCTATGGGATCTAGATGTCTAGAGAGTTTTTCAACAGCATTTGAGTCCAATTTTAAAACTATCAAAGGAGGATTTCTCAGGGGGTTATTATAGAAATGATCACCAGGTAATGCAGCATTCACACTGTGATCCACAAGGAATAGTGCATTTTTTATTGGCAAACAAACTTGCCTGAAGATGTCTAATTGCATTGTGAAATTATTTTTTCTGTGACCTCCGGCGACCGCTCAATGGACGTGCTGAAATGAATGAGAGGGCTGTGTTTTCTTGCAGTGCACATGTCAGTATGAACACGGCCCTATGGTGGCTGTGCTAGAGCACTCAATATATAAATAAGTATTAGTTTTTGCTCATACATATACATTATCTCTCTCAGTTTCATCTCTTTTTTTTTCGTATTACTTTTTTGGTGAATTTTAATCTACTTATAGGCAGAAGAAATGATATCCTGCCACTGAGGTATATGATCATCATAATAAAGGATATACTGTACCAATATTTTATAATTAAACTTAAATTGTGTGAATATGTTTGAGAAGAGATTTTACAATATATTAAGTCAAACTAAACCAAAAGTTTTTGGGGAGGAAAAATATAAAAGTAGAGAAGAGAAGTTTGTACCCCGGTATGAGACATGTTACCGTCTTTGTTTTCCACCGGCTGATTGTCGATCTTTCTCTCATGCGTGCTCTCTCGCAAAGATGACTGGTCCTGACCTCTTCTCTATCCCATTTTTCTCACGTTGTTTTGGCAGTGTGCTCACTGAGCTGAACTAAACACAAATAACACAAGGGGGAGGAGAGGAGGTGGAGCAGGAGGGGAGACGGGGGAGAGGGATGCTCTCTGCGTGATGGTGGCACGTGGTGATAAGCTGTCGCTCTGACATTTAAACAAGTGTCAGGGTCAGGGGGTCAGATGACTGGAAACAATGCGTGACTAGATCAGGGCGATGTGCCGACTTCGCTTTGTTACCGCAGAGCGCAGATGCACGCCAGCCCATCAGGCTTCAATACACCTGCTTGGCTGGTTCATGCTTTGATAGCTGCTCACCTTTCAGCAGATATCTAAACGTGGAGTTGCAGCTGCAACAGAACAAAACTCATGTTCGTGCGCAGTTTCTCTTCTCCTCATCTTGTTTTTTCAAATGCTAAAGAAGTGTAATTTTCCCTTCAAGGTTACACAGCCTTTCTCCTCGCACTCTTCCCTCCTCTTTGTCCACCTCCTTCTCTCTCTCTCGTTGGGTGAAGAGCAGGACCATCCTTTCCCCTCATAAAATATGTCTGCTTATATTTGCTTCTTGGCACGTCAGCACCAGTGCATTCCAGGAGTGTGACTTATGGGAAACATTGTCTCCCACATAACACAGTGCTAAGCTGAGCTGATTTTTTTGTACTGTGCATAAGTCAGCTGGACACGGACTAACTGGTGATAACATATTTCTTCTCATCACAGATATCAAAAGAGGTTTGGCTCTTCTGTTTTTCTTTTTTCTTCCTCAGTTTCCATCTGCCTAACCTCTCTCGACTCTGTCTTTCTCCTCTCTCTCCACCTTGTGCGGTGTCCTGTGACCTGCAGATACATCCTTCCCACTAACATGCATCTAGTCTTGTCTTTAATAGCCCGCAGGACTCACAAAAAAGGACCTGTCAAGATAATCAGCCCTCTTTTTCTATCCTCTAAAAGGCAGAGGTTCTTTTCCTCCACATTTTGACCCAGAGCATGCCTGGCAGGATAAACTCAGGTGTGGAGCAGGGTTAAGAAGGCAGCTTCACCTTGAAAGGCCACACTTCAGAGCCCGGGAAACCACAAAAAGCAATTAAAAGTATTGATGGAACTTCAATAGCTCTTAAACAGTGCTGCCAGGCACCTCGGGGCAAGTAGCACACTAATCTTTCTTTTTTTTCCCCTCCTCATCTCTCCATCGCTCCATTCTCGCTCTCCCTCTTTCTTCACCGAGGACGAAGCTGGCCTTGATCATTACCCACCGATTGCAATACAGAAAAAACAAAAGAGCGTGTGAAATGTATTTACAGCCATCCGAGGCAGGTGGCTGAAGTGAAAATAGAGCAAAGACCCCAAGAAGGTGAGTGTGACAATGATAGTAATTTAAGTTTATCTAATCCCAGCTAGCTTGTTAGCCCTCTAATTGGTCCGGTACGCGTGTATGTTCAAGCATGTAAAAGCGTGTTGCGTGTGTTCTCCAGAAACAATTTCAAATGAGCCACTAATATCATCACGGCGTGTGCGCACCATTTACTGCGCAGACACTAATGGACCTTTAACAGAAACACACTTTCCAAAAGATTGTCTTCCATATGATAAAACAGGAAATTGAAGAGGAGTTGGGGAGGGGCTGAGACAGTGGCTGCTTGCCTGTTTATCTTCTGAAGCAAGGCAGCGCCATGCGAGAGCAGGTTGTTTACCCGGAGCCTTCCTGCAGTGTTAAGCCAGCTATTCTCTAAATCACTGATTTACAGCGCGAGTCTTCTTCGGCTGATGTCTAAATTTACGGGAAGGCTTGGATCGCTGTTCCCGTGACAAGACACGGTCGAAAGAGTGATAGCTGGCGTACTAAAACAAGGTGGGTGTAAAACACAGACAAACTAATGACTTACCTTTGCACTGGTTGGTGTTCTTATCCAGAATGGCCTTGGTTGACACTATTTTTCCATACCTGTAAAGACAGAGAAATCAAATTCAGCATTTTTGACTCAGAATGACCTTCAGGACCTTTAACCGGAGGGCCGGTTCACTAAGATTGCCATTTGTTGTTAAGGTAGATGTTTTATTTTCCATACTCTCTGCCATTTAGTTGAAACTAGCAATTTGCAAAACAGCACAAATGTCAAAAGCCGCTTGAAAGAGAAATCACTTGAGGTTAATAACATTATGTTTATGGCTGACTTCAAATGAATGTGCAGCCCTCTGACATTTGAGCGAGTCACTGAACATTTTCGAAAGGTCTAAAAGCATACAAGAACAATGAACACTCTCAAAAGTTGTTATATTAATGTACAGTAAAATAAATTCAATTCTAAATAATTCCACTCACATCACGAACAAAAATCCCAGTTTCTTTACCGGTGCATTTTGGTTACTTATAAAAAGAAAGCACTGAGTGCTTCGGGAACACAGAAGAGGTCTCAATGAGGACTCTTCTCCCAGAGCGATAGTGTGTGTCAGGTGAGACGAATGATAATTTTTATCATACTGTCCCCCTAATCTGGTTGATGTATTGGATCTTCCTTTATCGTCAGCTCCCCGGCCTAAAATTCCCTTAGAGACGCTTCTCATGTGAAGTTTAGGTACGGTGAGTGAGATGCCTTTTACTGAATTTAACATCTGAGCTATACATTAAATATAACATAATTTCTGATCTTGTTTTTCATTTTTTTAAAAAAAAATTCATATAGTGATTATTAAATACTTGATGTCTGATTGGTTATGTTTACATACATGTCGTGGTAATATTTGACTTCATATTTTGGGCCTCAGAGGCACAAGAAGCTGCATATAAAATGAATACGCCTGACAAACAGTGTGCATGGTTTGGGGGTATTTCACTAATATAATCTAATTATAAAAAGTGTTAGAGTAGCATTTTGCTTTGTGAAACAAAAGCTGCAATTGTCCACAAAAGTACACTATGTTTATTATGTCTTTCATGTAGCTCCCTGCAAAACTGAGAGGCATTACATTTCTTTATTCCATATTGTTGCATGCACAGCGAGTTGCTATGAATTTTTTGGAACTGAAAGACTGACCTTACTGACTGACTGACAGTGAGTTATTCTATCTGCTTGTCTCAGCTAAAACTGCAACATGCTGCATTGTGCTCAGGCCGAGGGGCACTGTAAGTACAGTAGTGTGTGTGCGGTCCTTTGCATGTGTGCATTTATTGCATATTCGTATGCGTGAGCGTTTGTGCAGCTGCATCCTTGCCTGTATAGTTACACTTGTGTATGTGATATATACATGTCTGTGTATAAATACATAAGTGAGAACAATTCCCTGAGTGTTGAATGCACATCACAATGAACGAGCAGATGACAGACAGCTACGCTCTGTACGTTTGTACATACACACACACACACACACACACACATTCTGTAGGGAAGAAGCAGTGGTGCATCCCGGCCCATATTTCACCAGCAGGGGATAATTGTGCCATTTCTCAACGAGTGGCGGAGACTCTATTTACTGCATGCTGCGGTGGGGTGGGTGGTGGATATGAACTGATGAGCTCCGAGAGGAAAACTACCAGCTCACACGCACAAATACAGATACCGCATGAGTACACACACACGCGCACGTACGCACACACATAAAAATATGCACACGCAGAGACAGCCCTCACCAATCAGCGGATTGTCTCTCTTCCGCAGATAAACAGGCCATTTTAGCTATGGGGATCTACTGCAACAGAACAGGACGAACGCGCAATGTTTGATCACACTGAGACACTCTCAAACATAAGTACACAAGATGAACATGGAACAGTGAGCGTTCACTTGATTAGAGAACATGCAGAGCTGGGTTAGCAACTGCAGCATTTTGTAGAGCGATGACTAGAGAGGAACTTGCTAGTGAAAACTGACAATAAATATGTATCTAAAAACTCTTTATTGATTAAATAATCCATCAGCCTTAAAAACCCGGAAAAAGACATAATTTAAGCTATAAATCAATAATAAGATGAAGATTTTGAATCTTGTCTCAAAATATTGATATTATATTGATTTATTGCACAGCGCTACATGAGAGCCACTAAGCTAGTTAGTACATTTTTCCCTCTATGCCTATCTGTTTATTCTCACACAGGTGTCTGCTCTGCTTCAGTGCTTAAGTGAAAAATTTTGTATGCTTTCAGTCTGGGAAGCAGTTAAAAAGCTCAGTGCGTTTGGCACAAATTGGGGGAAAGTTCTCATTAAAACTTTGTTTGGACTCTGGGGAAGCAGGAGACAGTAGCTTTCCACAGCCAACTCATCACTGCTTGCCTCATTAAATGTTAAAGATGGCTCATCAATGCATCCTTTGCGCGGTCCAAATGCACACCACAAAGACACTGCAGCGGGATGAAAAGGCAAGGTGGAAGGAGCCAGCTTTGTAGCCATAATGGAGACATATTGGAGACGGATGGAGAATGTGATCAGCATGTTCATGTATGTGGCGCGAGTGCGTATGTGTGTGTTACGTGTGTGTGTGTGTGTGGCTGTGGCTGTGGACGACCCTGCTGGCGGCTCCTTCGCCTCTCTGCCAGGCAGGCCTGGGGAGGCTTTGATGTGACAGAGGCAGTCCCTGTGAAGCGCAGGTTTAACACTGTGATGCTGTGGCCGGGATGCAGAGCCTGTCTCCACTAATCCTATTTCAATCACTCTCGCAGCCTCTTATCTCTGACTCCGCTGGCCCTCGGCCCTCCCCCCTCCTCACAAATCTTCTCCTCTCTCTTGCTCACTCGCTCCCTCTATTTCTCTCTTAACGTCTCTTTACCATCCTCTACATTTATCTTTTCTTGCACTGTATCCTTTATTTCTCTCCTTCTGTCTCCCTCTTCCTCCTCCTTCCTAATAGGAATCCCATGGCAATCATTCTGATGCAATATCGGATCAACCCTGAGAAAAGAAGACGGCAGAAATGAAACCACCAATAAAAAAAATAGAGGCTTTATGAGCTATTTTGGGCTGATGAAAATGTACAAATTGTGGTGGATGTAAAACATGTCACTCATTTGACAGCTGTCTGGGCACTGAAATGCGATAAAATTGAAGCTGAGCCGAAAGCTCGGCTGTGTTTTTGAGAGGGCAGCTGCGCGCACACGAGTCACATCCCAGCGCTGCATTTCTTTCTTCTCTCTTTCTCGCAGGATGAAACGATGCAGGCGTATTCCATTTCCGTCGTCAGAGCCGGAAAGTGAAGTGGCTCTTTGCTGTACGTGGGCTGAGAGAGAGCCTGCTAGCACACTGTGCCGGAGAGGACGGAGGGACCACCCAAGTGTTCTGCTGAGACCTTGCCCTCGGCCTTTGGAAACCCTCTCCAAAGGTCTGCGACTGTGTATGTGCGTGACGGCAATGCTGCCGTATGCAGGTCTGGTAAGGTGGGAGTGTTTGTGTCTGTGCCTGTGTGTGCGTGCAAACGTCCTGCTTCTGCATACAACTGAACAGCCATTAGAATAAACTGGGTCCTACTCTGATGACATCAAATGAAGAAGAGAGAAAATAAGCAAAAATGAACACATGCAGATAGGGTTAGCGCCTTTAAAACTGCGTTCTGCTGTGAGACTGAATCGTGTAAAAGCAGAAACCTCTGTTCAGCACCTTTGGAGCACCTGTGTAAAGGGGGGGTGCAGGTGCGAAAGGCCCACTATGAAGAACAATCACTTCAATTTATCACCTCTTGCAGGCCTTTACGCAAAATAATTAGCAGATTGTAGATACAGTAGCTGGAAAGAAAAAGGTGCTGCACTAAGAGTTCTGCTCATGAGGGAGCAGGTGCAGCAGACACCCACCATCTAGGTTTACCATGTGATCTGTGCAGCTAATACCATCAAGACGTGGAAGTTTGTGAATGTTGTTGTTTGATTAAAAATATATTATACCACTGCCCATGTCTGTAAGATATATGTATATATATATTCAGTAAAGTCTTGTTATTAAGGACATGATTTGTATGAAAAAATGCTCGAGTCCATCAGCCAGTTTCATTAAAAGTAACAGCTGCAGGCTTAACATCTTCATGACATCTCAGATTACAGCTTATGTTTTCTTGTTTAAAGATTTGGAATGTATTCGTAAGTAGTAAAAAATCATCAGCACATACAGTAAAAATTCCACCAATTCTAGTAACGCTCGAGATAACCTCACAATTTTATAGGACGTGTTTTTTTTGTTGAGTCTTTGATGCTAATGCAAGAGACAGGTGTCACTGCAGCAGACGCACAGAGAGGACAGAGTAGAAGAAAAAACGATGGAAAGGAGACATGACTTCTTTATACTTTTATATCAAAGATAAAACGGAGAAACAGGATGTAAGAAGGAGCAAAATATAAAGAGGATGACAGATAAAGGTGGAAAAATCTCGCACAGCACGAGGAAGGGAATACAAAAAAAAACGAGAAGGAAAGCGTATGTTGTTTAGATATCATGTACATATATATGGAAGTATTCTTACGTGTGTGTGTGTGTGTGTGTGTGTGTGTGTGTGGTATGCCTTGTCGCTGAGAAACAGAGGAAATAATCTTGCTGTACGCTGTGTGGCAGCTGCCCTTGACTGTTGTCCCATGTCTTACAGCAGCTAACGTGTCTCACAGCTTGCACATCCTCTGTGGCTCAAACAGAGGTCAGGCTTCGTGTCCACCGGGCATCTTTTTGGATAGAAATATTAAACAGATTCTTTTGTGAAATGTTGTTGCCGCTGCAGTTGCTATGCAACTACTGAAAATTTGTTTGGATGCAGCTAACCTTAAGCTTCAAACATATCTCTCTATATTTTTATTTCAAATGTTTTGCCCTGTAAGATACTAAAGATGCAGTGAGCTGACAGCTGTGTCAGAAAAACAGGAATACTCAAAAACTCAATTTCCAACTGCAACTACAGTATGTATCTTAATAGTTTACAATCAAGTGTCAAAATATCTGATCTAAAGCCCA
>JAVQJZ010214013.1:0-11555 GCA_036025355.1 Leiopotherapon unicolor | reverse complement strand
TTTTTAATCATGACATAAAAGGATGAACATGCATGCCAGGCATTGTATTATGTAGGTTTAAAAGGGATATTTTTCTATTATACAGGTAAATCTTTAATAATTTGGAGACTTAAACTCTCCAGTGTCAGTTTTATTATTGATATTTTATACATTTTAATGATGATTATCTCTCCCCTCCCCTTGTTAATCGTCACAGGCTATGAATCCAGCGAAGACAAGGCTTACAAGGAGCCCTTACTAACCGACCCAGATGAGCCCCCACCGGTCCCAGTGATGCTGGCCGAGCCGGCCCCCGCGGCCCCCGTCTCCCTTGACTGCTCAGAGCCGGCATACACCGAATACCCCGAACCCGGGCAGCCGGGGCGCACAGGTGGGCTGCTGAGTGATCGCTTGTTTGACACACACACGGACGGTTAAAACTAGCAAAGATCTTTTTCTATGTGCGTGTGGCTGCTGGATTAAATGATATAATTTTGCATTTGTTAATGTGAGAAACTTGTCTTTGTTGTGGTCGATTAAAACGGCTTCTTCTTGTTGGCAGTTTAACTAATCATCAGTTATTGACGGGAAATCGTCTCTTTCCTTTACAAAGTCTCAGTGACTGCGGTGAAATTGCATTACGTTGTTCATGTCCTCGAGTAGCAGAATTTATTATCCAGGGGCGCGCAGTGTACGCTTAAGAGCTATTTGTTGTTTTATGTTTTATTTATCGCAGCATTAAAGTTTCATTGACCAGCAGCAGACACTGTCTGTGACAAGACATTTATCTCTAAATGCCCTCCACCTGAAAGAAATGTCAACACCGAAGCTGAAGGGCGCTGAAATATTATAAAACTACACATCTCTGTCCTGTTGTCACACTAAATGATCAGTGTGTGGAGAAACCTCACTCTTTGATTCACTTATTTACAAAACTAGTAAAAACCAAATGTTTTTTAATCATATTTAAACCCCTTAAGTTGATTTCTAAGATTTCCACATTGATTTTTTTCTATTTGTTAAACATCTTTTGGCAGCCTGGATTTCACAGCTGGGAGAAAAGTTTTCAGTCCCTGGATGAGGACAACAAGTGTGCTCCATGTTTTGTGTATAAATGAACCTTTTTTTTGTACTTTTTTGAATACAAGTAATCCTTGAAATCTTTGTTCAGCATCTCCGTTTGTCCCAAGATCAGGGATTGGTTGAGTTTGCTCTTTAATTTATCAGAAGGCCTCCCTTCCCTCAATGTGTCAACAGGCAGCGATCCCCAGCAAGAAAATCCCCAGGAGGGTTTGAGGGAGCACCTGAAGAAGACGTTGGAGTTCTGTCTTTCCCGGTGAGTTTACCTCATTTCACGCCACGTTACATCACGTCGTCCCGGGTGAATTTTTCAGAGTAGACTCGCAGGAGGTTTGCTTACAGAAAGGTTTCATCGAATTTTCTTAAACAACACACAGAACGGTGAAGTTAGTCATCCAGGTCCCTTTAAATTATACACTGTGATGTTTGAAGTCATGTCGTCATCAGTTGTTGTGTATAATTATGAGTATTTATCTACGGATGGTTCGTACTCTAAAAATATGTAAGCATTTTCCCGACAATGCGACGCAGGAAGGAAAAAATTGTGCGACTAAACCTCGAATTGTTCAACAGCCAAAGGCTCAGAGCCTGTCTACTCCTCTCGTTGCTCAGCAGCCGTTTTCACACTCGTTAATGGAGGAAAAGCGCTGAAATTGAGCCGCTGCAAGAAAAACGGCCACTCTTAAGTGTGTGGATGAGTCAGTGGTCAGTTCACCTCCAGACTTGATCGTCTTTGTAATCAACAGTAAAAAAAACATGTTCGTCAATTCAAACAGCTGCTTTATTGATCAGTAATACATCAATCAGCAGTTCAGGAGGAAGTAAAGGATTCCCACAGGCACCTCTGTCTGCAGACACCGAATGCTGTTTTCATTTGAACAACTAAAATCACACAATTTACCAAAAACAAATCTCTTTTATACAAATCTCGACCTTGGTGCGGGGGTTGTTGTTCAGTTTCCTCAGTTTGTTGCTTGCTGTTTTTTAACGTGTTGATCAATCCCGAGAGGTTTCGTTTCAGCAGTCGATCGGCAGAACAGCACAACAGTTTCAGTTCAGCTTTTCCTGTTGTTTCCAGGCAGAAATTTGTCCCGCAGCTGGTGAAACTTACAAACACACAAATGTAAGATGGACAAGAGATAAAATAAAACATTTATAATATTTTTGTGACTCAGTTTAAATCAAAGGTTGTGTTCAGACCAGACTACATTATGCTTACATGTGCAAAACTGTGGGGTGTCTTCATGAAAAGAAAATTTTTATAATTTCTTTTGAATTTAAAGAATTAGTCATCATGGTGCAAGTTTCATCTTCTGTTAGGTTAGTTTATTCATTCATAGGTTTAAACTAAAGTTGCAAGTGAAGTACTGTGAGATTAATTTTATGAAGACCACTGAACTAAAGAGATATCGTGTTCATCATCGCTGCTATATGTTTCTGCTGTCAGTGTGCCATTGTTTTGGATACCGATCAAGCATCTCACTGCGTCTCCGTGGGCGTCAGGCGTGGTGGGAATGAAAGCTTTATTTCATACTGTTGAATGCTTCTGTGCCGGCGGTTCAGCTGCTGGCTCAGAGGGGATTCAACGTCAGAAAGTTTACCGTGAGCTTCGCCAAAACTACAGCGGAGGTAACAGGAAAAACAAGACGTGACGGAGAAACCAGAAGCGCTGGGTTATGAAATACTGAATAAGAAAATATTTGGAGAAAGTGAAACCATGACATTACGTTTCCTCTTTGAGAAAAACACTCAGCTCGCTGTTGCATAAGTGAAGCAGCCAAGTGTGCAACAGCTGGAGAGTGAAGTAGCTGAGAGAAGAGCGCCAGTTCACATTCCCACATCCGTTTCCCTCGCGTGTCCTAAACAAAGCTGACTGATGTTCGCTCAAAGTAAAGTGCACTTCAATGTGACACCTGTAAGGTGAGGACCGGTGGTAATCAGAGAGGTTCGTTCAACTTTATCCGAGCAAATAAAGGTTCAAATTTCACCTCCACGCACTTGAAAGCTCACGCGTTTCCATCCTCAAAGTGCTGCTAACACACCTCCGCCTCGTCTTTGTCTCTCAGGGAGAATCTGGCGAGCGACATGTACCTCATCTCCCAGATGGACAGCGACCAGTATGTGCCAATTGTGACGGTGGCCAACCTGGACCACGTCAAAAAGCTCAGCACCGACGTGGAGCTGATCGTGGACATTTTGCGATGTGAGTTCGCCTCCCACTTTTTTCACCCACATCATTTTTACTCTGCTTACCTGCTCAGGAGGCCGTTTAACAGGACACATTTTTTATCGGCACGTGTTTGTGGTTGATTTCCCAGGAGAGGTGGTTAAAGTGCATCCAGCAGAGCCTTACCTGCTTGTGTCTGATTTATACACATACTTAATTTACAACTTAAATTAATCCTCTCTGGCTCAGAGCTGCACTTTTCTTTTATGACTCAGAGAAGTGTGCAGTTTTAAGGCTTTATATATGAAATGTGTATGACTTTGGATAAAAAACGATAAATCTTCTTTGTGCTGCTATTCGCCCTCATGTATTAATAATTTAATTGCACTTTAATGCACTTAAGCTGTTAAAAGCCACTAAATGTGTTTTTTTTTTTCTTCTTCTGACTGTCTCCAGCTCTGCCATTGGTCCAGGTGGATGAGAAGGGCGAGAAGGTGCGACCCAATCAGAACCGCTGCATCGTCATCCTCAGAGAGGTTCCTGAGAGCACGCCCGTAGAGGTGACGTGGTGTTTGATTTGATGTAGCGCTTTTTCAGCCACACTGATTCACTATCGCAAACTTTAACGCAGATATATCATCAGCATCTTGTGCAATGTTTTGTCTTTTTGGCTGCAGAATCATCTGTGTTATACAATCTGCTGAATAAAACCGGGCAGGATGTTAATTTGGAGCCACGTCCTTCCTTGTTCTACTAATGCAGCCACAGCAAAGGTTTCACCCACGCGCAGATTTTAGGAGGTTTAATGTTACTCAGAAACCTTTTCCAGCCACTGCAGAGTCCCGAAGAGTCGAGCCGTTGCCGCGGCATATTTGCAGGATGGCCGTGATATCAGTGACGCTCTTATCTGCCTCAGCACGACAGAACGTTTTCACTTCAGCTGACTCAGAGCGAAAGAGGGTTTTCACAGCGGCACATTTTCAGCTCTGCAGCGTTTCAGATGTGTCGTCTTCACGCTCAGTAATTAATGTTATTTTATCATGTTGTGTCATCGGTAAAGAAACATGGCAGAAAATGTTTATTTCAACTCCACTAACTGAGAATAACTAACTGAATCTGCAGACTTTTTGCTGATTCCCTGCTGAACCTTTTTCTATGTGCAGTTAAATGTTTGTATTTCATCCTTTTCTGAGCAAATCTTCTCTGATCTTCATCAAAATGAAGCCGTGAGAGTTGTTGGACAAGTTGAAACCTCCCATTATTGTTATTTGATTTATTTATTGTGCACCAACAACAGAATCTGGCACAAACTCAAATTTATCAGCCACATGAAGTATTCAGAGCCGACTGAATTATTTATGACATAATAATTGACCTGATAGATCTTCTTGCAGACAGATTTGTTCATCTTCAGCACAGCTACATACTGGTGTTATTCTCTATTACAGTTCACTGTTCATTAGCTGTAAAACAGAGTATGTTTCTTTTAAAACAAATGGAAAAAGTCAGGTTAGATTTCTATTTTCAAGCAAAAGCTGCCTGAAGTCTGCACATACTGGACTCGTGAAAGTCCAAAATGATGCTTTGAGTCATAAAAATCTCGTTTTTTAAATTTTACAATAGCTTTAATGTTTTAACACATCAGACACTGAATCTGCACTCACACAGAATGAAAATTAGTTCTTCTTCAGGTGGAAAGATGCTGGATGTTTATGTCTGTTTTAGGTCTGTTTTTGACCCGATTCTTCATCAGTTTGGTTGAACTTTTATTTCAAAGTGGGTACTTGTTATTTTCTGAAGAGGTCACTATTGAACGTCACAATTAAAACAACTTCTTCACCTCCTTGTTTGTCCCGCAGGAGGTCGAGGCTCTTTTCAAAGGGGACAACTTACCCAAGTTCATCAACTGTGAATTTGCCTACAACGACAACTGGTTCATCACCTTTGAATCAGAAGCAGATGCACAGCAGGTAACGAGTGAAAAGTTCACGTGTTGTGTTGTTTCACTGCTCGTTTGTACTCGTTTAAACTCACGGTGAATGAGGTGTTTTTATTTTCTCTAATGTGACAAAGCAGAATATGTTGGCGGGTTTTTGCTGATACTTGAATGTTACTTTGATATAAGAAGGTCCATCGAGTACTTAATTTTAATATGTATGTTAATGATTTAATTCATCTGTTTGTTGTGGCTTTTGAAATCAGATTGTGATCAAACTTTTTCTTTAAAGGCATATCAGTATCTCCGTGAGGATGTGAAGACCTTCCAAGGGAAGCCTATTAAGGTAAGTTAAAATCATTTCATTTCTTTTAGAGACGGCCTTTTAAATTCTGTATTATCACACATATATCTGTCTTATCATCCTCTCAATGTTTGGAGAGTGACAGCCATTTAAACTTTGGTAAATCTTTCTTAATTTCAGCAAACAAAAAATCAACTAAATTCAACTTTCTGGTTTTAAATGATGGTCACCTACTTTTCCATGCATCTGTTTGGAGGCAATTAAAGTGTTTTTTGTGATAAAACAACCACGTCACAGTCAAAAAGCCAAATTCAAGCATGTCTTAAGTGTTGAATTTTCACTTGTGGAGAGCGGGACAAAGCTGTCCTTCATGCATAATTAATCAGCGGCGCAGAGAAACACGCTTCGAGGTTTCGGCAGAGAAGTCTCAAATCACAGATGTTCGCTTAACAGGTTCATTCAGAGGTTAAGTGACATCATGCTTTTAAGTAGTTTCCACTAATGTATGAAAATCCTCGTAAAGCCAGCGTGGCAGAGCCGCTTCCTCAAATCTGTCGCTTTTTTTCCCTCCACTCGTTTATCTGTGTTGTTTATCTGCTCAGAGCCACAGTTAGTTTGTCTTTACTACTTAATGAAAACATTCAGTTATAGGGCACAAAACTAACGTCTGTTTCCACTCGTCACTGCTGTATTTAATGAAAACCTACGTGGGACTGAGGTGGACGGCTCCCCGCACATTCGTCCAGCCATTATCGAAATATTGTTTAAATTCCACTCGGAGCATTCATGAACCTTTTGTCAGGCAGCGATTTGGCCTCTAAGTGATCAGCAAAAAGCTAATGGCACAAATGCACATTTAATAACTAGGAGTAATGAAAAAGTTCTGTGCAAAGGTTGATGTTTATCAGACCGCTCAAGGTGAAAATTTGGGTCTAAGTGCAGAAAAACCCAAAACAAAGTCCTTTATTTTTACTTCTGCTTGTACCATTGAAAGCTGTTTTTCCACATTTTAGCACTTTTTCAGACTCACATTCCTTCTTGCAATTTTATTTTATTTGATTTTATTTAAATTATTTTACTTTAATCAATTTTTGTAATTTATGTGCACACTTTTATAGTTTAGTATATCGAGCTGTTGATCATTTGGCATGTGAGTTGCTGCTCACACATTATCATAATATTCAGTGTGAGTGAAGAAAGTCGAAGTATTTTTTGATGTTTAAAAAAGTGAACAATGGGACAAATTGGCAGTAAATCTTCTGATGTGTCTGATTGATTATTCCACCTCCAGCCAACAACATCATTGATTTATTTAAGTTGTATAAATGTCGAGTGTTTTGGATTTGAGTAAATGTACGTTCGTGTTTCTGGTGCTGATTTTCAGTCTTGTTCTCGTCCTCTCCACCAGGCGAGGATAAAGGCGAAGGCAATCGCTATCAACACTTTCATGCCAAAGAACGGTTACCGGCCGGTGGAGGTGAACCCGTACGCGCAGCAGCGCTACACCTCCTACTTCATCCCGCCGGTTTACAGCCCCCAGCAGCAGTTCCCCTTATACAGCCTCATCACGCCGCAGGCCTGGTCCACCACACACAGCTTCATCGACCCTGCGCTGGTGAGAAACGGCCCGGAGAGTTTAACTAGACGACAAACAACTCAGAGGAGGTTTCAGAAAGATTAGAGAAGTTTGCAACAATTGAATCAGTCGTAAATTATCCTCCTTTTAAAGCCGGGAAAATGTTTTATTTTCACATGTTCGTGACATAAAGCAGCAGAAGGGTCAAATATATTTTATACATTTACATTTCCCAACAGGTTATTCTTGGTTTATGAAATGTACATTTAATTGAATGTCCTTTTTAACCACTTATTTATAGGTCTGTTAAGATTGTTTCTTTGATCTGTTGGATAATTTGCAGATGAGCATCTTTGAGTCTTAGATCAGAATAAAAAACAGCTTCAGTCTTTAACACTGAAACATCAGATGTGAATTTTTCCTTCCCGAACTTGTCGCTTTGACTTTTTGACCCGTTGATGCAGCTGACGGGGCTGTTTTCTGTTTGCCAGGTTGCCCCATTTCACAACAACCAGTTCATCAATGGATTTACCACATCGCACAGTTTCAAACCAGCGACGCCCCCCCTCGCCGTCAGACACTACTCGCCCAGGAACAGGTTCGTATCCGAGGCGTCTCAATCACCATCTGAGGAGATAAAGCGTCCTCACATCCTGCAGATAAGAACGTCTGAGTAAAAAGAGATCTGAGAGTTTGCAAGACGGGAAACAAACTGTTGACTCGTTGCTATTAAAGTCATGAAGCTTTTGTTTTGCACCAATGATGAGAGGAGGAACACATGAGCTAAAAAATGCTGTAAATCTTTAATCAGGTGAGTTTAACTTAGTAAGAGATTAAGTTTAATTATTATTAAATTAAGTTCAATTTTAATTTGTTTGGTACTTTTTAAAACAGACAGTTACAAACTGCATGAAAAGATTAAAATGGCCTAAAAAATGAAAGATAAAAGACAAAAGAAAAGAGTTAAATGACAGTAAAGGACGAGGATGAAGACCCTATAAAAGGTTTTTCTTAAAAGAGAGAGATGAAATGCTTTTATATTTTCAGTCATATTATTTTGTGTCCGTCTCACATGCAGTTCAGCATATCAGAGTCCTGACTTGTCGACAAATGGACACAAAGCACAGACTTGCTTTCTAATCTGACTTCCTCGTGTTAGTTTCAGTTGTCAAATTGTCTTTCATGAAGTTCATTGCTGAGACGTTTTTGTTGTTTACGTCACACCTGTGAACCGCCGTTTCCTGCAGGAATCACAGTAAACCTCACCTGAGGCCGACCGTCCCCACGGCGGACCGCAGCGCCGGGCTCCTCGACAACCCGAGCCTCTTTCCCAGCTTCCCCAGCGAGAGGCTCAACGGGGTGCGCAGCAGTCCGCCCACGCGACTCCCCACCAGCCAGCCCAGAACCAGGTTACCCTCCACCGCAGCCTTCCCGCGCAGGGACACCGTGGGCACGGGGCGAGTGGCCGAGCCCGCGACCACAGACTACTCTCTGGGCATCGGCAGGGGAAGGTACGAGTTTGGTTATGTGTCACGAAACTCCGGCTCTCTGCTGGGTGTGGAAATTCAGCAGCTTTCAGGCTGATGGAGATGTGGAGAGTTGTATTTTTTACTGTATTTTATCTTTATTCACATATTCTGATCCGATATTCTCGTGCATCTTGATAGATCGATAGATTGTGCCCCTTTTCTCCAGATATAATCACTGAGCTTTACAGAACCTTTAGTCAGGTTTTATCGACTAGTTGAGACCTTTTTAATTTCTCAAAGTTGTTAAGTATGAAGAGTCACATGCTGGAAAGATTGGTTAGAAATAACTAACAGATTAATTAGCCTGAGGGGCCGTGAAAAATTTTCATTTCCCTGAAATATCTGTAGTCTCAGAAGTTACCACAAGCATCACTCATCAATTTAAGGGCGAAAAAAGGGGGCAGTTGCTCAGTCTTTAAAAGAAAAAAAACATAAGATGGCTTTTGAGAATTAGCTGTGCTGCTTTTCTCAGTCAGTCCGATCAAATGGTGTGAATTTTCTTAAACATACTTAAAGTGCCGTAGACTTGGTTTGTTGTTACACTGTGAAGGTGAAGTCACTGTTTCAGATAAAACGGATGTTTGTAAATTGAAGTGTTCTCTTTCTTAAAGGAAAAATGTTTCTGCTTCTAGGAAAAAGAGGGACGAAAAGTTTACAGTAAGTATTTTTTTTTTCTGACTCTAGTGTAGCTGTATTTTATATCTTTACGTTACACAGCTCTGCTATGAATTTAGCTGCTTGTTTCGGGAAACCCGGCGTCCCGTCTGTCCTGTAGTTTGTTTAAAGTCGCTCCCTCTTGTGAGCTTTGTGCTGACGCTGTGTCTGTTGCCGTCGTGTAGAGAGTGACGCCTCAGTCGCCGCCTCCTCCTTCCAAACCTCCGTCTCCGAGCTTCGAGCTGGGCCTCTCCAGTTTCCCCCCCCTGCCCGGAGCAGCCGGCCAGCTCAAAGCCGACGACGTGTTCGACAACCGGCTGGCCAGCAGCGTAGTTGTTGGATCCAACAAAGAACGGGTAAGCGCAGGTCCTAAAGTTTGTGGTACCTTCATCTTTAAGTGCTTCACTCTCTGACTGTCTGTGTCCACGTTCAGCTGAGATCTAAAAGTTTAAAAAGTCACGAGCTTCACCAGAGAGACTTTCTTTCAGACGAGGCTTCATTTGTTTGTTCTTGAAGAGTTAACCGAGTGTAAATAAAGTGTAAATAATATTCTCACTCAAGCAGCTACGACCTTCAGATGTTTAAAACATAATGACCGAGAAGTTTTCAGGATTCAGGAAAAAAGCCGCAACACCGGTTCTGTAGATTTATCAGATACTCTTATTTCGAAAAACTGAAGTTAAATCTCGTGCTGGTGTGTTTCCTTTGCAGAATGTAAGTGCTGATTCCAGCGTTGGAGGAGCTCTTTCCCCAGCGGGCCCCAAAGAGCCGCTTCGGCCCTCCGCCTCTCCGATGCCTGCAAGCTTCCAGCCCTCGCCGACCACCCCGACCCCGACCGCGGCCTCGGCCCCGACCACGACCCCGACCCCAGCCGCCGGCCCGCTGCACAGTCCTGCCCCCTCCCTCCCGGCAGCGTAAGAAGAGTTTGACTTCGTAAACGCATAGACAAGTTAAACATACGACAACAGGAGGAGGCGTTATAACAGATCAGGCAACTGTTTTCTAGACAAGAAAGTGTGAAGGACAAAACACACTGATGACTTCTGAGGTGTGCAAAAATAAAATACCTCAACCACAAAGCAGCCCTCTAAATTCTGTTATCTATTATCTTTATGTATTTTATTTAGCTGTATTTTTTATGTTTTAGGTCTATATCTTATTTTATTGATTATTGCAATAGGTCAATTTGTTTATTTTTGTTTTTGTTTCTTCTTCCTAAACATTTTGAGCATTTTGATCAAGATTTTCATTGCCAGGAACTTCTAGAAAAATAAAAATCTTGAATCTCAGTTTGCAGTCACAGAGCGTCACATCCAGCATGTGTTGCCTGTTTTTATGAAAATATTTTTGTCCTGTTGAGTGATCACGTAATTCTCACACCACTCGGTCTCTCTCTGCACTTTCAGCACCGGCTTCATGTTTGTGTTCATTTCAGGGAGGTGAAGGTCGAGGCGAAGGCGAAGGAGGCGCCGCCGTCTGTGGAGCGAGTTCCCGGCACCCTTTCCACCGCGAGCAAATCAGTGCAAGTCAACGGTGCTGCCACGGTCAGTATTGATTTCTCCTCTTTCCCTTTTTCTCTCCTCCCTCACCTCGGTCCCGTTTAACGGTCAGACGTCTCCGTCACTGAGAAATCTATCTCAGCACGAACAAAAGAGAGTAAACGAATCCTGCTTTAATCTCCCATTGCGTCTGATTACAGGTGAGTCCACTCTCACACCTCCTGTGTGCGTGCAGGTATCAGTCTAAAATATTCACTTGCAACCATCTGCAACGAAAGTTTGTTTTTTTTATTATTAGAGAAGCGCAGTCACAACCCTCCCCACAGGTCAGCGTGAAGTTCCTGAAGCAAACAGCACCTTTTTAAGACAGAAGAAAAACAAACCTTCTTCACTGCTGCTGAAATCCCCCCTGGCTTTGATTTTTAGCGTTGCACGTTTTATTTACTCTTTATTTACAGTCCTTCCTGCTGTATGTGCTCGTTTGTGTCTCCACCTGCTGCAGCATGTTTACCTGAAGCAGTGACGCTGCAGTTTCTACATCTGAGCATAAATGAAAGAAGGATGTAGTAACAAAGATCACCAGCATGTGGAGACAAACAACTAAAAAAAAAAAAAGGATGCTGGCTGATCTTTTGTAGTTGTGTTATTAGAGGTGCATAAGTTGTGATATTGAAACATGTTGAGAAGGTAAATCTTGATGCTGATAATTGATTAGTGGTGCTGGACAATAAATTTCAGTGTGTGTGGCTGCAGAGGAGTGAACAGCCATGTATGCAGCAAGAGAGGAGTGTCCCAATAATAATTACTATAACAATAATGATAATAACAATA
>JAVQJZ010214003.1:0-13608 GCA_036025355.1 Leiopotherapon unicolor | reverse complement strand
CTAAACTGAAAATAAACTCAACATACAGAATCTCAGGTAGAGCTGAGGAACGAGAAATCATTTACTTAAGTGAAAGAAATTTAAATGATGTGCAAAAGAATATGAGGTGCAGCTGAATTACACACAGAAAAATAAAAGTGTCACAGTGTTTTCATCTTGAACCCAGGATGACTAACAGGTCCAGGTATGATTTTGTCTATTAGTTTTGAATGTGTAGAGTTTTTTAATCCTTTCTTTGCCTCGTTTTTCACCAGCCTGTAGCTCATTAGCACTGCTGTGTTTTTCTCTGCTGCTCTCATTAACAGGATATTCCCTCTGCAGCCTGAATGAAATCAGAGACAAAGAGGCTCAGTTCAATGGGACCGATGAGAGAAAAGCTGAAATGTCAAGTATTGAACGGATAATGCGTGTTTGAGAATGGAAAGAAACATGTACGCTCAAATCAAATATACTCAAGGATTCTCTTTTTTTTTTCTTTACTTTTCTATTCAAGGACAAGCGGGACATGGGTGCTTCTTCCCAGCAGATGTCTAATTTACACTCACGCAAATTTGCATTTGAAGCTGTCCAGAGCTACCGCAGGCCTCCGCTGCTGGACACATGGGAGATTAATTGCTAAAAAGGCACCTCACCGATAGTTGTTGACAACTCCCCCGCCCACGTTGTCCTAGCTCATTTGAGGATTTGACCTGGCTGTTTTCCATGCGCAATGCTCCTCCTCTAAACCTTCGGGGGCCGCTGGTGACATGTTTTTATCGCGACATGACTGTTTACCTTCCCTCCCAGGGCTTTTCTCACTCAACCCAGGAATCAAACCAGCAATCATGTGATTAACAGGCTTTTAGGGACTGTGAGAATTCACAGTCGATTTATCCAGTAAACCACTGATCCAATTTTCTAAAGATTAGACCACTGAAAATGCATGTGGATGTCTTTCAAAGTAAGATCGCTTTCTTCATGTTCTTAAAGTACTTTTAAAAGATCAAGAAAGACTAGATAAACCTGAAATAACTAATTGTACATCTTGAACTTCAATATCCGCTGGCAGTAGCTTTTTTTATCCCCTCCACATGAGATAATGTATCTGTATCAATCTTTTGACTCATCTTTAAAGGATTTTGAACACATAGATATCCGTTAAGTGCTTGCACGCAGTCAATGCAGTGATTTTCTTTCTCCACACATACTCTGTAACAACGTCTCTGCAGTGGATCAAGTCTGCTGCCAAACACTGGACTTGTTACATCATCTACCACATCTGTACCAGCATTAGCGGTTAGATGTAGTCTCATCCTTTTTTGGAAAACTTCCCCCCTCGTCGCTAACTGACCGAAACTATGCTTGCTATGTTAACGTGTTGTAAACATTAAAATGGTCACACAGGGTGCAAGTACTTCTAGATAACCCCGACTTTGCAGCACTAATGGGAAAATGGGGGGAAGTGTGCAAAGGCAGACAGAGCAGATTTCCAGCTGAGAGGTCCAATCCATCAGCTATCATGTCATTATGACTTATTGGCGCTGCTGGATCTCGCTGTAAGCTGCCTCCTCTGTTTATCACAATGAAAGAAAAGTGCATAAAACAAAGAAAAGCAGAACACGTAGAAATATTTTAGGAGGGAGCCAAGGAAATGTGTTGGGTGGTTTCACATTAACTGCCTCTACTACATTTCCACCACCAAGGTAAGGTTGTCAGTTTCTTTGCGACTGAAGCATAACACGAAGCTGCGGCCCCGCTCTGTGACATTACACTAACATCAGCACGCTCACAGTGACAACGCCAACATGCTGATGTTCGGTATTCATTACGCTCGACATCATCACAGAGTAAAGCCGAGGCAACACAAACTGAAATTTCTTTGAGTCGAAAATAAGTTGAGGAATCGTCAGAGTTGTTATCACACTGGGAACAATCACTTCCTGGAAAAACCATACAGTAGTTCTCCAGTAAAATAAAATATCGGAATGAATCACAGCTGCGGACCGGCTGACTGTCAATGCCGTCACACTGAGCTATTTAACAGGAAAATCACGCATACCTTCTTATTGTTAACATGATTATCTCAAGTAAATCACAAGCAGTGTGGTGTCTGAAAAGATATTTTTGGCCCCGCCCTTCTAGAGAAAATACAGTATGTGGCGACATCCTGGATGGAAACGTGGTCCAATCTGTGACATAACGCTGGCATGAAACAGGCCAGATTGACTTAATCACGGTCACAATTGTTCATCAGTTAACAACTATATATGTTTGTATGGATGCTACAGATGAATGGATGGACAATGCAGAGAGGAAGTGTGAGTTTGCAGGAATGCAGAGATGTACAGAGAGAAGAGGGGGAGGAGAGCTCTGTCAGGAGACGTTTTTGATCTTAAAAATGCAGAACAACATGTGGTTCAGCTGAAGTGTACTTGTTGCCGCTTCTGTTTCTCTCTCTTTGTGGTCTCTCTTTTTTTCTCTCCCCTTCCCTCTTTCCATTTCTTTACTCCAGTCACTGCCCAACAGGTCTTACCTTTATCACTCCACTTTTTCTTTAAATTCATTGATTTCTCTCTCTCTCTTTCTCTCTCCTTCCCTCTCTGCTCCGAGAGAAAGGGAGGCCCAGCAGAGCGTGAAATGGTCTGAGCTTTTACTACAGCTGGCGGTGTTTGACCGCATACTGCACCGGCCTTTGCCGCGGTTACCCGCAGCAACACTGCACTAATAGAACGGCATGCTGAGAAAGAAGAAGAAGAAGAAATCGGGACAAGTTAAGCCAGTGTGTTCTGCATGCGGAGCAGATAAACATTAGAGCTGAGTTTGTTGTACAAAATGCAACTTAATCCTGATTTTATCAACATCTTTTGGATCCAACCTGAATATTTTCTCATGCAGCCAAAACTCAGACCTGACCTCCCTGATGTAATATTTTAGTTATTCTTTCAGTAAGAGCAAGATATGTGCTTGCTTTGGGCGCACAGAAAGTTTTTCTCATGACACTGTAACATCTTGTAAAAATAATCCCATTGCTTTAGTTGCTAAATTAAACAGCTAATCAGAGACTTGACAGGAGAAATAGTAAAATCTAGAACAAAACTGTGATGCGGTGTTACAGGTGACGAGTGATTCTATGGGTCAGGTTGTTCCCACAGCGAAGAGGCCTTTCCCTGACTGACTGGGGATTCCGGGCAGCTCCACTTTAGAAGGTTTTGTTTCCTTACATCCCTCTCTCTGGGAGAGGACATCATCGCAGCCCAAAAATAACTGAACCCAAACACAACCCGAACCCCCGAGCCGGAGCTGGATCCGAGTCTTGAGGGTATCGGGTTTCGGTAGCTGAACTCTAACACGAGACTTTTAACGTGTTCAGATGAAATAATCCGGGGCGCAAACAACGACGACACATCTGTTTCGCTCGACCTGCCAATTCCCGCAGACGCACATTTGGCTGTCTCCCTGTCTCTGCGGTGTCTCTGTGACTAACGTGAAGGATAAATAACCCGATGAGATTCGGTTCCAATATCACAGGCCCCTGCTCGCCAAAAAATTAACATCAGCATAATAGTATTAGCCCGCTCATAGTCATCCATTAAAACTACTTAGGGCAGACAGGCAGACAGGCCGGGGAATACAGCAGCGCTCTTATTAAAGCGCTTCCCTTGTAGATAAGCACCGGGGAAAGAGCGGCGGCGCACGCGGAGATGCCACAGGTTTGATCCTGGCTCATGTCTCCATCGTCATCATCATCAAATTTCTCTCCTTGTTCACCTCGTGTACGCGAGTCCGACCTGGTTAATTGTGTCGATACATGAGAAGAGAGTTACAGCAAGAAGAAAGCTCCCTTTTATACACAAGACATAATAAGAGATTTAGCTTTTTTTTCACATAGGATTCCTAAATTTGGACATTGTTGGTCCAACAGTGAATAACAAAAGCAGGCGCCGAGGCAAGTTATCGTTGATTCTGGTCTCATAACACGAAGCAAAGTAGTCAATCCTTTAAGTTTGTCCCTCACAGCAAGACTCCACTTGCTGCATTGTTTAAGAGAATAATCCTCTCAGACTAACATCCTCTGATGTGAGATAAATCCCTATCTCTCTGGCCTTTTCACAATAAAAGCCTTCACTGTAAGAGCAGCAGTGGCATGCAGTGTCTGTTTATGTGTCTGTGCGCACGTGGACCTATCAGCCTTTTATCCTCCCTCCCTTGAAAACCTGCCAGAGATTTATACCCACTGCTTTGTTTTTCAGCAGTCCTGCCTTCCTCTCTGTGAGCGAGATCCACCGCTCCCAGCTACAAAGTCAGATGTCAGGCGTAAAAAAGAAAATCACCTCTCAGCTGGTTCAACCGCCTGTACTTGTTTCAGGCGTTGAATTCTGCTGCTGAACTGAAGGACTGTAAACTGAGCCTTCACCAAGATGGCCGCGTAATGGGACGCCCTTTTCTCCAAGCAGCAGTTGTCAATAGGAGCTTTGACACAGTCCCATCATCAGTTTGCAGCGTCTCTCCCAGAGGGATGCCGAGAAAGTTAGCATGAGGTTTTTCACCGGTAAACTAAAGAGCGTGGGTGAAATTGTGACATCTGTATTATACTCAAGATAACTACAGAGACCTTTCCTGGTGTCAAAATGTCATGTGAAATTACTTTAACAGTGCATCAAGTGGTCGCACCGCAGCCATAATCAATTGCTCATTCTGTGATTGCAAAAATGACTCATCCCCCTCTTGTTCACGCCGATAGATCAAGATCAGTAAACACGAACAATTCACATAATCAGCGGACACATCTGGCAGCAATGAGAACAAATAACCTGAAAATATAGTTTCCCATCTGGTCTCTTGGTCTACACATCCACTCCACTATCCCTCCACACCGGACCACCCTCTTTCTCACTCTTCTGTCTTTTATCACTCTCTCTCTTTTGCGTCCCTCTTCTCCATCTGTTTCTCCCCGAGTCTCTTTGTCTCTTTGTCGCTCTCTCTCTCTCTCTCTCTCTCTCTCTCTCTCTCTCTCTCTCTCTCTCTCCATCCCAGTGGTTGTCAAGGCGATGGTGTTTTGTGGAGGCAGCTGGTTAGGGCTCATTTGTCAAACGGCTGACCTGCCCTCCCTTCTCTTCACCCCTTTCTCTCTCTTTCTTCCCCCCTTTTTTCTTGTTATTCTTGTTCACCGTAGTGAAAAAGCATGGAATAGGCTAATTTTCACACCCGTGCGTCCCAAACAATCATGCGGTACAAGAGGAAGCTGCACATTTTGGTGTTGTCCAGTTCTCTCATCTTTATGGAAGGTTAAAGCTGAGGTTAAATAAATCCTGTTCTGTTTGAAGATGAGCCTAGCACCAATTTTATGTAATGCACAGTGAAAATAAAGAAAAAAACTATGAACAAATACATGATCTTGAAAAAGGATTCTGAAGCATTGATTGCACTCTCCTTCATGAGAAGAAAAAACGATTGCAGCCTTCCAAGATAAAAGCTGGGTGAGAAAATGCCAAGACATGATGTCAGTCTCTGTACTTTAATTTCTCTCACATGCTACTGCAATGCTGTTTCTCTTCAGCTCAAGCTCCTACGCATGACTGCTATCGCATAAAACTATTGATCGTTTTAATCAGTTAATTAAAACGTAGGTCATCCAAAAACAGTGACGTTTGTAAAGTCAGACCAAAGCAAGAACATCCGGGCCAGAAAATGTCGGATCAGTAATATGATTATTTAATCATCTGGATAATAACTGATTTGTTTTCTGTCAGTTGACCGCTCGATTGACAGCAATACTCGCTCATGCAAACTCACACACAGACATCACACACACAGTAACAGGTGTGGGCCAAGGGAGGTGTTAAAACCATGTACTCTGTAACATGAGAACACAACCTTCACACCTCATGTCTGTCTGTGTGTGTGTGTGTGTGTGTGTGTGTGTGTGTGTGTGTGCAGGGACAGAGAAGCTTCACGCAGATATTGCTTCACAGTTTGCCTCGTTGCTCAGTGCCACAGAAGAATTTATTAAAACAAATGCAAATCAATGCAAAACACATACACGCACAGTCCCACTCACACAGTTTTAATCATCTGTCCATTATAAATGTGGCTCTCCCACAACACTTGTTATCTTCCTCTGCTAATTAATTCAGTGTTTTTTACTAATGATACTGCTGTCACAGAAGGATGGAGTGTGTGTGCGTGTGCCCTCCTGTGACCTCCAACCTCATCAAGCCTCATTACCATCTAATGCCTCGCTGATATGAGCATGTGAAGGAGTGCTTGAGTGCTTATGTGTGTGTATAAAAGTGTGTTGGCTGAGGTAATTTTGTTCCTGTGTGTGTTTATAGGCCTGCGCATATCCACAAAATCATATCAAATATATATTTTTAAGTTTTATTAAAGTCAGCAAATCCACTAACTCTATTAAAAAGCACTTTTCCCACCAGTTTCCCACCAAGAGCAATTCTGTAATTGTGACATGAGTAAATAATTTGTTTTACCTCTACCTCTAACATAAAGCCAAGTTATGTGTGTCATATTGAAAGTTTAATTTATTTTTTGGTCTAAAGCTCACTAACAGCATGACCGGGTGCCTTAAATTGTTCAAGTTGACCCATTGAAAGCAGAGTTTGAATATTTTCCCCAACAACTCAACCAAGGTGACCACGAGCTCCAATGAGATTCCACTTTTATGAGTGAAGTCTGATTTGAAATGAAGCCTTAGCTCATTTTAGAGTTCAAATAAATAAAAATCTATCTGCACAATGATTATATTTTTAAAAGTACACACATGCACGCTCATATGCAGAGTGTATGACTGCACACACACAACCCACATTCCTATAGCTCCTAAGCATCCATTTCAAAAGGCCAATCTGTGCTGGTTATTGGAGTGTGAAGTCCCAGTCTGCTGTGTGTGTGTGTGTGTGTGTGTGTGTGTGTCTGTGTGTGTGTGTGTGTGTGTGTGTGTGTGTGTGTAGGAGGGGGCCTAATTTGATTCTCGACTGTACCATGTTTCTCCACTGGCTGCCTGTTTATGGAAATTGCATAATTGGCTCTGTGTTTGGGCGTGCGTGCATTTGTATGTGCAGTGGATGTCTTTACTACCTCCAGGGGTCAAAAAGTGGCTTAATACAAGTCAAAACCGAACCACAGCAAAACAGGCAGATGTGTGTTTGAGCTGAGTGAGTGCGCATAGCCACTGTGTGTTTGTATGTGTGTACATGTGTATGCAGTGGCAGAATGTGTGTGTGTGTGTGTGTGTGTGTGTGTGTGTGTACAAATGCGTCTATTCGTGTGCATCCACCTGCATGCTCTGTTTTGCTAAGTCTTTTGACCTTGATGTATCTGCAAGTGCAGCTCGTTACCCTGGAAACACGGCTTCATTGATAACTAATGAACCATACAGCGTGGGCTCATTGTACATTTTACAAACCAACATGGAGCTGGACGTGTTCGACGTGGCTGCCCTCTCCTCTGTCTAAAAATACAGTTTCAATGCAACAGCGACGGAAAAAAAGAAGTCGAATCGCTGACCTATTTTGTATTAAGTGGTCTGGTTATTCCATCAGGACCATCTATAATGAAAATAGAGCCACTTAGGGTGTTGGAAGGTGCTCTGGATAAAACTGCTCATCATGTCTGAGGTACAATGTCGCTAATTTCCACAGTAGTACTACTAGTACTACATGAAAATTGACCAAGAAAACAAAGAAAACAAAATATGCCTGAGAGGTTAAACCACATTTGCAAAAGTAACATAGAAGGTAACTTTAATCAATTACATTATGAGAGACTTTTGCTGTTTTAATGGTGATAGTGGTTGTGATAGCTGTAGCAATTGTAGTCTGAGTAGCAGTAACAAATACAGCAAATGAAAAAGAACGACTGTTGTTTAATAGGCCTGTCAAAATCTGCCATCTGTGTCGGTGAAGTACACCACAAGGTGGACACACAGGACGAGCTTTCTCTGTGACATTCTGCGTCAAAGACAGAAACAGAGATAATTTGCTGCTGCTGAGTGCCGCGCAGTCGTCTGCACACTCTCCCTCGTTGCTCTCGCTTTCTCCATCCCTGCCTCCGTCTCCCACACATCCACCTTTCCATCTTTCAAAGAGCGCACCAGACGAGCCCTCACAAACTATTCCGGAGACAAATTGCAGAGGGCGCCTCGCAGACAGAGAGAGAAAGAGAGAAATGAAAGTGGATAGAGGAGAAGGTAAAATGGGGGAAAACAAAAGCAGGAATGGTAAATAAGAAAAGTCCAAAACTTTAAACCTTTCTCTTTCTCCCTGCCCTCCTCTGTCCATTTCATCAGTCTGCCATCCCTCCTCCCATCACTGCCTCCATTCACACTCTATGTAACTGTATCCTGCCTACATCACTCCCTCCATCTTTCTCTCTCTTTCTATCAGAGAAACAGAATCAGGATAGAATTAGCCTGGAGGCAATCCTATTTAGATCAGCTATTTTGCCATTTCTGCAGCAAAAACGTCCTCTGCTTTTCCCTGTAGGGACATAATCAGGGCCCCAGCGTCTCATTGATGACATACTCTGTGTGTGTTTCTATGGGAATGCATATTTTCTAAAACAGCCCATCTTGGGACAAGCGCTGCAAATTAGCTTCGGCTATAAATGCCATGGCATGTGGTGGTTTATTTAGCGGATATTCTTTACTGTCTATCTATTCTTAATGTTCTCCTCTTGCTTACTGTGCTTGCAGTTTCTCTCAACAACACAACAAGTTTATGGCCTTATGTCTGCAGAAGCTATTTTTAACTCACACCACATTAAAGGTGTGAAGTTTTATCCCAGAGACATAGCATAGCCCAGCTTCCTATTCATGTATACCTATTGTATTTAATGTCACAGTACCCTCTTAAAATACTGCCACTGCCTTTTTAGGATGACACATTAGGCCTCTATCTAAGTAATGCCTGCCATTCTCAACTTTTAAAGATGACGTAAAAAATTCAGCAGAGGTGATTTAGAGGGCCAGTTAGAGATTAAGTGGTTTAAGAACACTGTATGGGGATCAAACGTGTAATTTTCTGTTTGCAAAATGGCCTCTCTCGACATGTAGATGTAGCCGTGGTAGAAATGCTTTTCATTAGTACAATAGTTTACAGCCATACTGCCACGCCTCCGGCTCTTTTCCCCCTTAAGAAACACACACCAGAATACACACACAGTAACCATGATAGCCGGAAGGACAGTCCATCATTTGATTTGGACAAAGTGTTATTAAAACCCACTTAGTGCTGGCTGTAAGAGCCATACGCTATGGAAACTATGTAGTCTGCCACAGGCTGAAAAAGCCAGCCCTGCAGACATCTGCTTCAAATCTGACCAAAAACAGAAGAAAGGCAGAGAGTTTAAGACTACTGTTAGTGGGACAGCATCTCCTCCCGCTCACTCGTTATGACAGCAACACTTTGTTTCATGTCATTACAACCTTTCTTCCCTGCAAACAATCCGAACATTTTCAAACAAGCGCTGTAAGCAAACGTTTGGTTTCCAAGGCAACCCGCTGCAACTAACAACTGATGCCTGCCAGCGAAAGAACAGAGAGCTACAACTTGTCCCCGCTGCACATCTAAAATAAGTCAAGGCTTGTTTATTTCTACAGTTCCATAGAACATCCAATATCTCAATCAGTTTTATGGGCCCACTGCAGCAGTAGCTCCTCAAGCTTTTCAAAAAGACCAAAAAAAAAAACTTCCCAAGCAAAGATTTTACAACTTAAAGATGAAAGGTCTTTAAGTCTTTGGATTGTTGGTGATGCAAAAGCAGCCAGAGCTTGAAGTTGATAAAGTTGTAAATAGATTTATTACAGTCTTGAATCAAATTATAGTAAATTGTATATCAGGAAGTCCAAAAAAAAACAGTCCAGTCAAGGAAGTCCAATCAAATAGGTTCATCGATGTTTCAAATCTAATATCATTTTTGACATCATTCAAGTTGTGAGTGATTGTAATTCAAGGTGAGACTGAAGGCCAGGGGGTAAGTACTAATTCAGCCAATATTCTGTGATAATTAATTGGACCAAATGAGCCCGAGACGTTCTGCAGGCCTGCTGACAACTCCCAGAAACGAACACATGGCCCAAACAATAAAAAGGCCAACTGCTAAAAGCTGTGAAGTTTACTGTATTCTCGCTCAAGCTACAAGCCCAACAGGCCTAAAGGGCACCACGAAAAGGTTTTACTGCATACAGTAATTTGTGGTGACATCGTGAACACGCCCACCCTGCCATGTGTGTGAGAGAAAGAGAGAATGGGAGAGAGAAAAGTGGCCCACCTTATTGAGCATTTTACAGAAAACAATCATTTTGCACACAGACCAGTTGAGTGGGTTTTTTTTTTTAGAAAAACAGCTATTTCTCCTCTCATTGTGTGAACATTGCCACACAGAGGAGGTGTATTAAGTTTTAAAAGCGTGCATATACATACATGCATGTGTCCATATCAAACCATTTCAGCTTCATGCATAAAGATCAACACCAACATCAACGCAGGTAGTACGTTGATGAAAGTCGATGAAAACACAAGATTCAAAGAGAATTTAACATCAGTCAGAAAATGAAAGGTGATCAAAGACTTCACTGCTCATGCTCAAAATGGCTATGATACACAACAATATAGTGACACTGACAAAATGAACCTCTAAAGAAAGTAAATTTGCAGTGAGGATACTGTGATTCTGATAATAATATCAGCATTTAGCTAATGATATTGTTAAGAACCAACACCTATCAGTTCCACAGTACTGTCAATATCTGAGTCAAGTTCTGAGTCCACATTCAAGTCGGTGTATCTTACTGCTAACTACTGTCCAATGATTTCATTGTGTGAAAACAACAAAGATTGCTAATGACTGGGTAAACATGTGGCAGGAAAAGCAAATGTATGTATTCACGGAAATAGTTTTGACAATGGAAGAGTCAAGTAACTGAAGAGGACTTTGAAAACAGGATTAGGTTTGGTGTCAAGCCAATGTGGTCAGTATTTTACAAACATTTGGCTGGGTGCTGGAGCTAATTCCCCACACTGCGAGCGGCTGAGGTTAAGGAGTACAATACAACTGGCTGTGAGCAAAATCACCACTGTGGTTAAAAAAAAAAAGGCTCCTGAAATGTGGTCAAATAGCAATCATGGACCTCACCGTGAGTCACCATCAGATAATGAGGCCTTTGCGTTTGGCAAAGAGGAGCTTTGAACTGTAGCTGTGGCCTTTCACAGCGGGGATCCTTAAATGGAGTTTTAAGTTCTTTTCGCACAGGAAAGACAACTAAAAAATCCTCGAGCTGCCTGCATGAGTGGTTGCTCTGGGATGTTCTCACACTCTGTAAAGCTACCTAAAAGGGCAGCTGGCATTTTATTTAAAAAGCTATTGTGTATCTAAATTAAATTGACGAGATAGATGCTCCTTCTTGGCGTCGCCCTGATTCCCTGCCGCTTATTTAATTCTTGCAGATTTAATACATTTACAGCAACCCCTCCCTGGTTCTCCATTAAGTGCTTTGCTTAATGAAACTTCAACACTTATCATTCAATTTCCCAGGCCTGACATTCCAGCTACTTAAAATTCAAACCATCAACCGTTCAACAAATAACCCAGATTCTCTACTTATTGGCTCCTGTAACTCACAAGCTAAACCTATCGTGCTGACTGTACAGTACAGCGAAACAGAGAGTAGAAATCAATAAAACCCACAGAAGGCTAAAACAGCAGCACAACAGAATCCAAAGCAAAAAAGAAATGAACGGACTGATGGCGATAGAAGAAGAGAATGAATGAGTCCAAGTAGAAAATAAAGAGTTGAGACGTATCCAGGGGTGGGGAATCGTTGAGTCCCCAATGAGCAGTCAGCCTCGTCGCTCATCGTGACCACCACATCACACTCACACCATCTCACATCATCAGCAATAACATTTGCAACATCACACTGACACAGAGCGTGAAAAAAATAATCAGGAAAAACAAGAAAATAATGACTGTGAAGCTGATAAATATCTGCATGCATAAACATTTAGCTCTGCAGCATCGTTGTGATTCAAATTTAAAGGTGGATTGATGAAAGTTACTCACAAGATCTCGTCGTTCTGAAACTCCAGGATGCCGTGAATGTCTTCGAAGTCCTCTCCGCTGCCTCGTGCTGTTCCCTCCACCGTCTTGTACGGCAGCATGACCACGCCACGAGCCCCGGACGTTCTCAGCACCTTCACCTCCATGGTGCCAACGCTCTCGCTCACGTGGCACACAGGCTCCTCAAATGTAAAGATACCGGCGTGGTCGTCATCAAAGATGGTAACGGTCGCTGTGGAGGGTAAGCCGAGACACGCCACAGAGTCCACGTGATTTGCGGACTCGCCTTCCTCGGGCTCCTCGCCTTCTGACGTCAACACCTTGACATTGGAAAGGTGAATCAGGAAGTTTTCATCCTCTTCAAAGATGTCATCGTCGATGATCCCCACACGGATCTCCTTCATCGTCTCGCCAGGCTTGAACACCACCACGCCTTCTGTGAACTCGTAGTCCGAGCCGGCGTTGGCTGTGCCGTCTTCTGTCCGGTACTCCACAGAAACCGTTTTGCCCACATCGCCACCGCGTCGCACCACGTTCACCGCCACCGTGCCGCAGTTCTCAAGGCACTGGTAGGAACCGGGCTCAAAAAATATCTTAGAGATGGGGTCGTTGTCACCAGCATCAGAGCGAACCTCGTGCATGCTTACGGCCTTGCGTGCCTGATCTGCTGCATGTTTCTTCAAGATGTTGCCAGCACCTGTCATCAGCCGGGTGGCTTGGCATCGGTAGAAAGCGCGGCTCTTCTGCTGCTGGCTCAGTACTTGGTAGTTGGCAAGCTCAATGAGTTGTTCCACCTAGTAAGAGGAAACATGAAGGCACACAAACACAGCGTAAAAACGTGTCCCCCGGCATGATCAGTGGAGATGGCAGTCGTTTTAAAATGACACTCCATCTAACATGCACCAAAGATCTAAACTCCCACTCCCGCCTTGGTAGTGTAGTTTATCGTGGGAAAGAATGCCCTCTTTGTCAACATGTCTGCATAAAATAATAATAATAATAATAATACTGTGGAACAACAACTCGACTGGCTGAATCACAGAATTTCATCCAGCCTGTCTGGACAAATAAGATTTAATGGAGTGTCATGAGTCATAATGTCAGAATTGAAACAGTAGTGACATTTCCATCATCAGTGTTTGTGCTTCGATTACATTAAATAATCAACAGATAATGTGAGAATATGTGGGCTTTTACACAGCTGTACACAATGTACCGAATGAAACATGAACAGCTCGGTAATTTCAAAAGAAGAGAGGTCCTCCTACATCGAGAGGATCCAGGTCCAAGCTCATTTGATAGTAATCATCAATCCAGCTTAGATACTCCTGAGTGATGGACTGAATTACTGGGTCGATCCCACATTTTTCTTAATCACTAATTCCTGCTTTGCATCCTTTCCTCGCCCCCACTAGTATTCCTCTCTTTTCAGCAAAATTGGGGGAGATCAGGTGATTTCTCCTGGTTTGAAACACAACTTAGCTAATTAGAGCCTTTATAGGCTGGACTGAAGTTGGGGATGCTGAAGATCCTCACCATGGCTACAAGTGACAAGGT
>JAVQJZ010213900.1:0-12373 GCA_036025355.1 Leiopotherapon unicolor | reverse complement strand
GTGTGACATGATCCTGGTCTTGTACTATATAATACCTATATTGTGTCTTTTGTTCTTTAGCACTGCATCACAGAGCATCAGAGGCTCTGTATAAGTCATTGCAGAAGATCAGTTGTAATGGGAAAAGTGTGTTTTGGCACTATAAAATTAATGTGATTAAAAATTCTAGTCCTTTTTATTAAAACTGACCCACACTTGATACAATGTATGGTCTTCATGTTGTTTGTTTCAGTCATTCAGTGTTATATAATCGTTTTCGGTAGCAGCGTAGTCCACTCCAGATTACCTACCTGAGCATGGAGGATTCACAGGAAATTATGCAGCATGTAATCAAACATTAGTTTATCTCACAGATAAAACTTTACGTTTATTGCGGCCAAATAGATTATGACAAATGGTATTATCATGATAATCGTTAAACTTTGTCTCACAGTTTGGCTTGGTGAATTATATTTGGTTGTGGTCAAGAGTTTCAGAGACAGAGTTTGACATCGCATTATATTTATAGGTGGCAATGGGGTAGCAACATTTTAACCAATCCCCTGTCTGCGCAGTATAAATGTGTGTTAGAAAGATTTACATACTTTACATAAGCCTAACACGCTGTGTAAATACTGCTCAGCAAACAAGACGGCGGGTTTACCCTCCTCTTCCACCCCCTGGTTGTTAGTGATACAACGGAGTAACGGACTCTGGGACAGCCGAGCCGCAAACAAAACACATGCTAATGTGTGACCTGGCTCTCCAGTCTCACCTCCTGTGATAGAGAACCATAGTTCTCAAGTACAGCCAACCTGGTCCTTAATCCATCAATGGGGGGCCCTCCTCTCCCAACATTCAGACACATAACCATCCTTCCATCCTCCAGACAGAGAGCCCTCTCCTCTCCTCCTGAGCCAGCAGACCCCCCACCACCCCACACATCCCATCCTCACACCCACACAGTGGCCCTTGCCCCGGGTAAGACCAGTCCCCATCTCCTCTGGGCTGAAGGGCCCTTCAGACGTCTACTGAGAAAGAGCAGAGGGGTGGGAAAGAGAGGGAGAGGAGACGAGCAAAGAACAGAAAAGACTGGAGAGAGTAGGAGAAATTAAAAAAAAAAAAAAGAAATGACAGAGACATGTGAAAAGAGAAAGATTGAAGGAGGAGGTAGAGGAGATGAATATTGCATTGGGCCCCTGAGGGTGATGGCTATAGTTCACTCTGTGTATTAATGTCTAAAGCTCTGGTATTCTCTGCCATGCTAATCTCACCGTGCTTCTTTGTTGTGTTGGCTGGTGTCTGCTAGTGTCACATACACTCATCTCTACTCTCTTCCTTTGCTTTCTTCTCTTTATGTGCCACCCTTTTGGAGTGGATGATCAGAGGGAGTAATAGGGGGTAAACAGTGCTGTTGTCTAAAAGGATCACATTTGAATAACTAATACATTGTTAGCATTAGCATACATTAATTATTCAGCCCTGCAAAGGTGCTTGCCATTTTCCAAATAAGCCTCAGTTGTTGTTGTTTTTTTTTTGTTTCAGTTGCTGTTTACAGAAGGAATGCTTCCAGGACTCAGGACACATGAAAGAAAAAAAGAAAAAAAGGAAACTGTTAAAAGCACCTCAGCTCGCTATCATCAGCTCCGAAGACCCTGGGGCTTCACAGTGCGTCCGTCCTCGTTTCACTTTCTTTCTTTCTTCTTTTTTTCATGCAACAATCAAAGAGGAAAATTTCATAGGTGTGGCGAGTGCTGAACAGTCAGCGAGCTGCTTTTCAGCTTCCTCCTGATTACTTTATCGGTTTGAAATCTTGGACGGGAAGAGAAATTGCGGGAGCAGGCCGAGCCAGAATTTCCTGGAGGTAGCGTATCTCTCAAGTCTCAGTTGGTGTGAATGGAGAGGAGAGGAGGGGGATCTCCTCCTGCGTGTTTATCCACAGTAATCAGGAGTCTGTGGAGCAGGAGCGGAGGCTTGGCAGTGAGGGGACCCTGCCACATTAGAGAGGAATGAATAGCAACGTGCCAAGCCTGGCACACCAACACTTTAGACACAGCATCCTTTCTGATTTGGTCAAAACTTTGGGAGAGAGAGAGAGAGAGAGAGAGAGAGAGAGACTGTTAATCTGGAGCAAACTGGACCAATGTTTCAGTTTTGTTGTGTTTTTTTTCTTCTTCATTTTTTTTTCTTCCCTCCGCCCATGAACTTTTGCAGCAATGCAATGGGGAGGAACAAAAGAAGCCGTTCTGGGTTGACAAAGAGGAGAATAGATGGTATGCGAACGACAAGCCGCCATCTGCTCTGGAGGACGACCAAAATCTTGACACACTTCAGCAATCCCACAATCCCCTGCTCCAGGAGCGTTCCAGGCGCCCCATTCATACTCTCCCCTCCGCTCCCAGAGTCTGTGTGATTTCCCCCTTTTCTCTCCTCCTCAATTAAGTCATTAATTCCTTTCTTCGCCCCCCTCTTAATGACCGCAGAGCCACAAACAAGCCCTGGTTGCTTCCTATTGAGGCCCTGTGATTGGGCATAATTGCTGCGAGGGCCTAAGTATGGGGAAGCGGGAACGAGGGAGGAGGGAAGCATTGTTTTTCGGCGGCGGCAGAGAGGAGAGCAGAGGAGAAGATGCACATTAGGTGGGACCCTTCCTCTCTTGACCTGCGCCGCATTAGTGTCAGTGAACGCTCACCTATCTGAGATGAAGGGGGCCATGGCGATGAATTGAACGAATCCGGACTTGGCGGACAAAAAAAATTTTGCCTCATAAAAAGCACAGGCGACTGCATACATTTCCATGTTAAACAGCAGACCCTTTGTCCACCTCCTAATTATTATGACACATCATGTCTTCATCATGCAAGTTTGAAGAATGCGCTGAGTGCCTGAGGGGGAGAGGTGCTTTTAAAACCGACCACATGAATGCAACATCCATTGAAATATTAAAGGGGAAAAAAACTGTTAACAAGACTTTGTAAAGACGTGCTTTTTAGGGTTTTGTTTGTGCCAAGGTGTGTGAAGCAATCACCTGATACATGCATGGCAGCCAGCGTGTCTTTCTGCAATCCCACCACATTGTTTCAGGCGGGCGAGCTCCTCCTCGCTCCAGCTTTCTTGGACCGGAGCTCGGTCCAGTTAAAAGAAGATTCTCGATTGGTTGTGACTGGTGCTGGCTCACCGCGTGCAGCTAACATCTAATGGCTTCTAGCAAGCAATGTCCACCAAGGATGCCCTCCAAGGGAGAGGGAGTCCAACATTCCACCCTGAAATCAGCCGTCTTGTTTGGCTGATTGTGCATTATGTGACCATCTGCAAAAGATTTTGAGTGTGTGCGTGCGCGTGTGTGTGTGCGTGTTTTGTTGAGCTTGGTAAAGGGGTGGGGCTGGAGTCGCTGAGGGATGTGCAGGGAATTAGACGGTCTTTAATGACACATTTTGGGGATAAATGCATTTTTGAAATACTCACAGATTGCTCCATTTATAGATGTGGAGAAGTAGAAACAGAGAGAGAGAAAGAGAAACAGAGGGAGAGGGGAACAGATATAGTAAATCTCCAGATTAGAGATTAGCCATAGTAGCAGATTTAAAGGGGTGTCTGGTCCTCGGCCAGCCTGCTCAGGCATCTATCTGGCTTCTGCTGGCCAGGCCTGCCATGGCCCTTCTAAGTAGATCACTCAACCCTTACTGAGGACGCCATGTTACCACCGTTATCTCCTATGGTCTGTGTTCCTTTCTCTCTCTCTCTCTGTCCCTCTCTCTCTCTTCTAGTCATTGCTCAGTTCTCAGAACCAGACATAAGAAAAAAAAAGGTTCTGTCTGAATCAGTTCTTGACAGAAGACGGGATGGACAGGAAGCATTTTGTCCAAACCTCCAGTCATTTTTTTTGGCCCTTTAACATCACTTCCCCCTCTTAAAAATAAAACTCCAAAGCCCCCTCGCTAATGTCCAGATCAGATGAGCAGTTAAGCACCGCCACCGACAGCTCAGTTTGCTAGTTTCGGGAGGGGTGGAGGGGATGGAGAAAGGCGGGGTATTTACTCCTTTTTAACACGTATTGGTGAGAGTGAGTGTTTGCGTGTTGCAGCGAGCGATGTTCCCCTTGGTCTAATGATTATCTTTGACGTTTTTAGGCCCTGTAAGTAGTTCTTATTGGGAACTAATTCCTGTTTTTACATGGGTGTAAATAATCTGCTGTAATCGTCACATTTACCCAAACACACTCGCATATGTATGCACAGAAAAGCAGTGGGTCAAATAACTATTACGCACACTCGTGGTGTAAATCTCATTGAGGCTAAGCTTTAGGGACTGCATACAGGGGGGTGGCTCACAAAGGTAAGAGGTTAAATATGATCCGTGGGAACTTTTACCGCCTCGGTCATTTAACCCCTTTATATCTTTTTAAGCGGTTTTAGAATATGTTTAAACAGACATTTTGGGCATCTGTTTACTTCCCAAATCTCTTGAGCATACGAGCTCATTGTCAACAGCTGGACACAACTGCAAGCGCACTGATCCAGAGACTTAATTTAGATAACACAATATTTTAAAATCATCCTCTGTGCATCATTTGAAAAAAAAAGGGGGGGGGAGTATTTAATGATAAGTACAATGTGCAAATGTATTTGAAAATCGCTTGAATGAAACATCAGGAAAATTACTCTTACTCTCTTGAAAACATATGAAAAAAGACAGAGCCTTGAACAAAGACTGAGCAGCAAATATCTTGCCCTGCATTATTCTTCTCTAAGCTGCTTACAACCCAGTTGTGCCCTGATACAGAGATGAAATCTTGGAGAGGCGTGTCTCTGGACCCAGGAAGCGGTGGCCACTGATTGAAGAATAGAGCTCTTGGACGGAGGATGTGCTCTGGGGGTATCACACACACCCCAAAAGACGGTGGGACACAATGAGAAATCACAGCTCTTTCACTTTCCGTCCATCTGCCCGCCATGGAGCGTGCTCAGTGTGTGCCACTTGGCTTAATTCTGTCCCATCAGCCACCACAAAAGCCCCCCAATCCAATCGCAGGGATCAGACCTGGGCCAAGACCATGAGATGGAGAGCCAAGGAACAGACCAGAATCAACAGCCCATTCTCCCAAGATCACACAGAGAGAAAGAGAGAGAGAGAGAGAGAGAGAAAATAAGAAGAGACACAGAAAAGAATACAGACAGGAGGATGGCACCGAAAGTGTGGACAGAAAAGTGAGGGGTATTTCCACAGTTTGTTCTTTTTTTTCTTTTTTTTTCTAAGTTCATCTAACTCCAACTCATCCTCCTGGGATGGATGAAGAGATGAGACAAAAGTCAAACAAAAAATGGGAGAGAAAAAGTTACCATATGTTACATCTGGTACGCCATTTAAAAAAAAAAAAAAAACAGGCCAGGAGATCAGGGTAGAAAGATGAGGGCAGAAAAATGCTTTTCTCAAATACCACACATTCTCTCTCTCTCTCTCTCTCTCTCTCTCTCCCTCTCTCTCTGCTTCAGCCTCTCTCGCTCTCTCGCCCGCTGACTGTTAATTGTGTGAGAGCAGGTCATCAGTAGCAGTGCATTAGAATAATGGAAATAGATGGCAGAGACCTACGGATGGCAACACAAGCCATCTTCCCTATTTGCATGGCTGTGTGCTCCGGGACAATTATGTCATTATCGCAGACCTCTGTGCGTGTTTGTGTGTGTGTGCATGTGTGTGTGTGCTGGATGACAGGTGGGCAAACTAAGCTACTAAGTGCTAAGGAAATCTGAACTCACCCTCTTTTACTTTCTCTGTTTGCTATTTTAAAAGACCCTTTAAGTACCGTCTCCCCTGCCTACCCAAGTTGCTTCTTATTAAACGATGAACACTTGAATAATTATCAAATTGTTCAGTTTTAACCTTTAAATAAATCTTTGTCGTCTCCCTGCTGCAAAAGTTACTTTAAGGTATGCCTTGACATTTTTTACTCATGCGTCTTTGTTAAATATGAAGCTGAAGTCAGCAGGCAGTTTGATTAGCTTTGCGAAAAAGCACAAAACCCCTGATAAAGCCGCAATTTGTGTTTTTTACTCTTCTGTTTTTGTGCGGATTAAACAAACGGATTACACTTTAGAGATGCTGGTAAGTGATGCTGGAAGCTAAGCTCACCGGATGCTGGCTGTAGCTTTATATTTAACGGACGAACATGAGAGAGGTGGATCTTCTCATCCAACTTTTGCCAACAAATGCATGTCCTTTAAAACAACAGCACTACTCATTTTACTCAGAAGCTCCAAATTGTTCTGTTTTGTGTTCGTCTTTTGCAGAATGGAAACTGGAAACTCTCCAGAGGACACAAAGCTTTTGTTGAACCCTCTGAGTCTACAGTTTTCACTGTGAACTTTTGGGGGATTCCCATCTTCGCCTGAAGTCTCTTCCACCCTTCACCTCGTGACCCTGCCGGGCTATATAGGGATCCAGACAGGGCCCTTCCTCGTTTCCAGGATGCCAGTGAGAGCAAAAAAAACAAAAAAAAAAAAACAACAGAGAGGCTAAAGAAAATAGTTAAAACTCATTAATGACAGCATCTTCCCTCCTTCCTCCTGTTCCTCCTCCACCCTTGAAATGAGTGTGGGGGGGACCTCATCAGGCAAGCCCAGACTTAAGAAAACAGTGCTAAAAGAGGAGCGGGAAGACCTTTGACTCAAACAAGTGTCCCCTGCCTCCGCTGTACATGGCTGACACTTCCCGTGTTCATCAGAACGGGGAAGGGGAGGCCACCTGCTAACCACGAACCGTCACCTCTCTCGGCGTGTCGGTTTTGTGCACGTGTTCCTACTTAGGTCTGTTCTCACTGAAATAAGTAATAACCTATTGAAATCACCAGCAGCCAGGCGCCTTTCACTCTACTCACAAAACAGCCAAAAACATACAAAGTACATGTTTTGATGGTGGCAGCCGGATCACGGTGCCGTCTGAATTTAAAAAAATTAGTATTGACATGACAAATCTGAGCAGTTATGAACATGGACAACAAGAGGCCATTAAATCCATCAGCAGAGTCTTCAGGCTGTTTCGGTAGCGTCAGAGATGTTGGACAACATGCATTTATCTCACTAGCAGCAGGCATTGTGGAGAAAAGGTGCGAGGTCTTTTTTTTCTGTGAAACCTCTTAGCGTCCCATAATCAGGAGTGATAATGTGTCTCATTCTATGCTAATGTGTGTGTTTTACAGCAATCAGGCGACAGGTGATGATAGCACGCGCTGAGAGATGTTCTGCTGTGTGCATGTGTGGCGGGGTGTGTGTGCGAGCGCGCAAGTGTGGACGCAAGGCACCATTAGTGACTTCCCAGGTCCTCTTCAGGAATACAATGGGCGGCGAAATTGCTTTAATGGAAAAAGGCTAATGTGAGACGCACACACACACGTACACGCGCACACACATGAACACACCGCCTTAGCAAATCACTCAAGCCGGTGAGAGGTAGAAAAAAGGGAGGATATTATCACTTACACTTGAAAAAATAGAGATGGAGGAGAGAGAATAGACAGCGAGGAGAGAGTTGGCGCTGCTCTTCTTCCACTTACTTCATGCTTCCACCCACTAGAGTCAGTAGTTTTCCAAAACAGAGGCATAGATTCTCAAGTAAAGATACAGCGAGGGTTTTTTTTTTTCATTCCTAACCCGTCTACCATCCTTAAACATGCAGGTGTGATTTGTAAAGAGAGACAGGAATGGAAAGCGAGGCTGTGTAGAGATAGACGTAATGAAACCTCTCCTCTGCCATCTCCAACACCAATTGTCATCGAGTTCCCACATTTTCCAAGTCATTTTCTTTGTGATGCGCACACATTAAAGTATTTTGTTTTGTTAAGGAAAAGAAAAAAAGGGCAAATGTCTCAAAAGTGGATTCAATTGGGGCAGATTCTAAAAAGAGTTGAATCAGCAGAGGTCAAGAGATCCTGATTTTTCGTTTTTTAGCTCCTGGTGTGGCAGATTATACAGTCCTCAACTTTATTTGTTACACCCTTGCTCCGTAACCCCATTTTGTAACACAGGCCTTTGCTAATATTGACTAAAAATGATGAGGACAGTTATGTCACTCACTGGTTTGGGATAAAGAAAGCAGCTCCTTCCCCTCCCCTCAAACAGAATCTTGCTTCCTGATCAGGCCAATTAAACATAACCTTGGTGAAAGCACTTTGTTTGTTTTTTCTCTTTATAATGACAGATGTTTATAAAAAAAAAATCTGTGTATTTCCCCTTAAGAGGCTCACTTGCTGTTTTCTTGCTGTTGCCTCATCCTCCCAAAAAAGAAGGTACGCTTCAGCTGAGTAAGATTGATGCACCCCCCATTATGGCAAATGTGGGTCAGTTTTAACAGGAGAAACACACAGTTTGGTGAGCGTGTACCTGCTCAGACGAACCTGCGAGGAGCACTACTTCCTGTTTGGAGCCGGCAGCCGGGCTGAAGACAACTGCGCATTAGCATAACTTCAACAAACCACTCACGCTCGCTTTTCTTTGAGAGGCAGGTCCACACACACTCGCTCCTGCGCTGCTCGGTAAGACAAGGCACGTCCCTCCTTTGCTTCTAAATGGTCTCATCTGTGCCCTGCTCAAGGCTGGCAAGGCCTGCAGCATCTGTTTGACTGCAGGCCATGCCATAAGGTGCCAGGACTCCAAGGATCCTCCGCGCTCCCTCAAGAACGCCACTCTACGCCCCGCTAACCCCACCCCGCGCCGCCTTTCACACCTCGCCCCTCAGACGGCGCTCCCTCCCCTGAAGTCCAGATAACCCCGTGGCCTCTCAAAATGAGCCCTCCTCTCCTCCTCTGCAGCTTCTTCACCTCCCCAGCCATATCAAAGTTACCCTCCCACCTGGTTCCCCCCTTTCCCTAATCACATCTGCCCCCACTCTTCCCCTCTCCACCTCCCGAACACCCCTCCCGCCTTCCACTCGTTTCCGTCTAATGCCCCCCTGTCAGGATGTGTGAGATGTCATCCACCTCCCTAATCTGCTTCCCCTTTTTCCCCAAACTCTCCCTCTGAACCTCCTCCTTTGCTCTCTCTCTCCCCCGAGGGTGAGAGAGAGAGAGAGGGAGATGTCGTCTGGCTGGGACTGTGACTTGGGCTGTGTGTGTGTGTGTGTGTGTGTGTGTGGTAACAAGATCGTGCGTCTCATCGCCAGGAAGACTTGCGCCTCGGAGGAACAGACAGATTAGCGTGTAGATTCTCGCTCCCAGCGCGGCGTTCAAGCCGCATTCCCCAAGAATGCCTCCTTAACAAGCGTCGCATTCCCCTCCAGGTCGCCCCCGGCAACCTCACAACCCCATACGGAGAAAGAGACGGAGGAAGTGATCTGATGGCACTCTTCCCCGCTGCTTCTCCTTATCTCTGTCCTCAGAGTCAAACGCCTTTTCCTGCGAGATGTCTGTGCGCGGCTCGAACGGGAGGCCTCTTTTAAGCCTCGAGAGGGCAAACGGAGGGAGCGAGAGAAAGAGGGGGGGAGGAAAGAGAGGGAGGGGGGAGTAAAGGCCTAGGAGGAGAGACGTTCAGGGGGAAGGGGAGAGGAGGGGAAGGGCGGTCTTATGACAGAGGGGGTCGCCAGCTAACAAGCGGTGTGGAGCCACAGAAGGTGTGTGTAGCCGAGCGTGAGGAAGCGGTTGAGACAGCGCAGGCCCACTGAGATGACCGTGGAGCTAATGCTATGTTAGTGAGCTGCTAACGGCATGCCTGGGCCCCGGCGCGCCGCCCTTCCACACGGATCACGGAGGCCCACAGCGCAACGAAAGGAGACACCTCAGGTCTGGGGGGGAGGTATTACTAGTGACACGTCTTTTGGGCACCGGTTGGGACTCCTTTACCATCTGAGCCTCTCGGAGCATGACTCACACGCAGGCGCGCGGGTTATATAAAGATGCCCGCCTAAATTCAATGTGGCGGGGAAGGTGAGGTGGACCAGCGCTCAGAGCGGGAAAAATAACCGGCACTTCGAATCGAGGTACACGGAGGGCGCTTCACGCAGCAAGACACCTTGGGTAATTTGACCTGAAGGGAGTTGAGACATCTCTCGGGGTCGGCGAGCATTTAGGCTGAGCTTAGTCTCCCTCTCTCTGTTTCCCCTGAGACTGTTCTCCTGGACTCCTGCGTCAAAATGCACAAATTTAAGAATATACAATTGCCTTGGTGGAGAGAAAAAAATAAAACACATAATTCAGCATGCTCAGAAATGTATGCTGGTGAGCAAAATTCATTCGTGTACCATTTATGTAGTAGCGGAGGGTTCAACAATGTGATTTCAGTAAACTTCAGCCTCAGTTAAATCCCAAATTGTGAATAATCTTGAAAAAAAAAATTAAATATGATTTGTTTCATGTAATCATTTAAGAAAGTCTCCTCGTCGTTCCACACAAAGCTGATGTTTTAGACATGGCGTTCTTCAGTGAAGCAGAAGAGCCAATTTGACTTCTTTTAATTGGATTAATTCAGGGTTTTTCATCTTCCTCAGTTGTTGGCGGATCTTATTTTTCTCCCAGTTGTGGAGGTGTAACTGTTTCTGCTGGTTGTTGATTGCATTATGTGTCCTTTAAAAAGACTCACTGATAAAATATGTCAGTCAGTTCAGTGAAATCATCAGCAACTAAGGCATGTTGTAACAGTATTTCTAGACTGTGACAATAGTACTTTTACTGAAGTAAAACTTATAAATACTTCTTCCCCATCCCAGATGTAGTAGATCAACATGCTTTTTTTCTAATGTGACCTATTCAAGGGTCAAGGTCATATATGGTATCCACAACATTTTTAGGTTGGATTCATATGACTCCACGAGCTTGTTTCCACTGACCTCTCAGCTGTAATGAACTGTTTGTACGATCACCGAACCCTCCAGGCTCCAGTCGGTGCTTGATTTTGGGGTCATGTTTACCGACACTGATATTTTACTGAAACTGGTTCTGAAACGTTGTTGTTGACAGTTACCTCATTATTGTTCGCTGTGGCAGAGGAGCTCAGGTAAAAGAGGGAGCCGCTTTGCATTATCTGATCAGATTAAGGCGTGTGAGACGGCCTCGGGCAGGCAGGCAGTGACAAGTAGTATTACAGCAGTTAATTAAAGGGAGAGCAGGGGGAGATTTAATTACACCTTTATTTTAATCTGGAGTGGGCAGCTTCTGTTAAACTGGGCTGTATTTCTGCTTTTGTTTAATTTCCTGCTTCTGTAAAGTCAAAGGCACTATAGAACCGGATATACGCAAACATATACACTTCACTTCATACACACAAATGTCACAGTCATACAGTTTTATGATATATTTTGAAACAACATATTGGTGCTGTGGTTGGCGGCTGAGTACTGATTTTATAAAAAACTGAACACCAGCGGGTTTTGTCTATGGCCGTGCTCTTCTTCTGTTTATTGATATTGTTTGGTTACTATCCTTTCCCTGAGGACGACACCGGACACCAGCTGCCACTGCCTGTTACGCTGCAAAACCACATCTACCACTATTCAATATGCAATGAGCAGAGACTGGACAATATATCTATTTTCTCCTATTTTTGGGAGACACAACATCCATTTATTCCATACAGCAGGTAACACGTGGAACTAAAGTAAAAAATCAGTAAAAAGTATCAGTAAAAATCAGTGGACATCAAACATTATTTTTACGCCTCTACCTGTTTAATAGTGTTGTTCACCTCTTCTGTACCAGCTGGAATTTCTAATGCTCCTGACCATGTAGGTTGTGTGCGTGTGTGTGTGTGTGTGTGCGGTGGTAAAGATGCATGTGTGTGTGTGCACAGGGGGGTAATGAAGAGGCATTGTGTCTCTTCATAATGACATCATGGCTCTGACAGAAGCTGGAGAAGATGCCTGGGGTCTCCGAGCGGAACTCTTCAGCTTGGCGCAAGTGTGTGTGTGTGTGTCCGTCCCTGGGCTATAGGAGTCCTCCTGGGCTTTGTGAACGAAAGTCAAATTGTCAAAGACAAAAACAAAACCTGACCAACAGCAATATGAAGCAGAGGGCAGGCCATTTGGCTGCTGCCCGCTCGCTGGTGCCTGTGTGTGAGCGCGATGGGCGCGGGGGCTGAGGGAGGGTGGGTGGGGTGGTGAAGAGTTAGAGAGAGAAAGAGAGAGAGGTGGGAAAAGACTACAGAGAAAGAGAGAGAGAGAGAGATCCAGGAAGTTGCAGAAGGGGTTCAGGGGTCAATTCAGCCTGCAGGCCTGGGTGACGCTCTCAGGGCTCAGAGTGAGAGGCCTGGATTGCATCATGGGAGTCCTTGGCATGTCCTCTTAATCTTGCCTGTGACCAGACGGATCCTTCCCTATGGCTTTGTACACACACAAAGACACACATAAATATATTAAGCACATGCACCTTGGTTCTTTGTGTGTGTGTGAGTGTGTGTGTGTGTGTGTGTGTGTG
>JAVQJZ010213841.1:0-12961 GCA_036025355.1 Leiopotherapon unicolor | reverse complement strand
GTTAAAGGTGCTGGTGGTAAATTATGTTAAGGTAGCCTTAGACAAAACAGCAGATGTAAAAAACAGTTGTAACTGCCATGGATACACGCCAGTAGCATGGTTTATTTTTTACATTTCTGTTTTTTTTTTGTTACACCCACATACATAAATTGTATTGTAACGATTAAAAGAGACAAAAGAGAGTGCTCAGTTACTAATATGCAGCTGCCTACATGTCTTTCCTGAACATATCCCAGTGGAAGATGTAAGATCTACTGTAATGTGCCAAACCAAATGTAATTGCACGCATTAGAAATAGTCTTTAATAGAACATGAGGATTTCCTTTGTTTCCTTTTGAAGTCAAATTAATGCATTGGCAAGCACTCTGTAAAGACGCCATCATGGAGCCTGTAATTACAAACCAGACGATATACAAATAGCACATGGTGTGTACATAATGCTGGAATCAACAGAGACACAAAGGAGGATCATGCAATTGATGTAATTACAGGGCTTTTAGTGGACGGCTTGCTTTAAATTTCTTACTGCATACCAAGCACTAATGTCTTACAAGACTTCTCATAACCTTCAGCGGACCACTTGAGGAATGCTCAGGCTAAGTCCTCGTTGGCTTCAGAGACAAAGGGTTCAAACTTGGCGTTACTGTAATTTAAGTCCATTAGACAGGCGACACTGGCATTTCCAAAAGCAAACAGTTTTTGTTTCAGCTCTTTGTCTATCAATCACATATAATAGGTCCCCTAGTTACAACTGAACCTGCATATTAAAGATATAATTCATAAATTCATGGCTCCAAAATTCTTCACTGTAGAAGTATGAACATCACTCTGTTAACACATCATATATTCAGTAGATTCTTTCCCTAAATATGCCAGAAACCTGCATGCTTTCAGTAAACTCCCTTAAACCTGCCTGCACCATGGGTAACGTTTTTTCTTCCACTCTGCAGCTGGGGTCAGCACCACAACTTTACTCCTGAACGTTATCCAAGTTTAATCTCCATTTCTGAAATGACTTCAGATTTAGATATGAGGAGTTTGTAGATAAGAAGCACTTGTTTCTTACCAGCTGCAGCCAATGTCTGAATGTAAAATGATTGATTGTGTCTTCCTGCGGGCAGAGGTAAGAGACACAGTCCTCTTATAACATTGCCAAACTTAAAAAAACACAGATACAACATGGTTAAAGATCAATAATTAACAAGTTGTGTCTTGTCTACTCTAACAAAGTCTCTCTAACATGTTAGAGTAGACAGCAACATTTCATGTTCGTGCCTTGCAGGCAATTAAATTCAGCCAGCAGCAAATCAGTATTGTTTCCTTGTCATGGCCCTTCTCTCGTCTTGTGACAGCTGATTTGTTGCAAACATCCATATGAATATTCATGAGCAGTGTTTGGTCTGTATTTGGGACAAAGCTCAGCCATTGGCGAGCCATTGACAAGTGATCAATTGCAGAGTACATGAGAGTACAGCATACTGAACGTGAGGAGAGAAAGAGGTGCTGGCCCGGCCCTTGATGCCATCAGCAGGATACAAAAGGAAGCCAGATGAGACAAACCAGTTACAGATGTATGAAAAAGAAGCTGTCCTGGGCACCCGTCATGTGGAAATGATTTGTGAACCTGATTCCCTCTCATGACAGAAAGATTGTAACAGCCTATAACAAACTGTCTGCATACACATGAGGTGATTACATCTTGTAGTTTGAAAGTTTGGAGCTTTGAGGGACCCTTTCTGTGTCTCGGGTGGGCACAGGCAGAGGTTCCTGACTAGAGTCAAATGCCAACATGATCAGTGCTTTTACCTGTGTTTTTACATTTGAATTATTTCAGTGTTAGGGAAGGAATAATTCACCAACAACACCTCTAATCCATACAAATCACCTGCCTGCTGACTGATGAGACAGCTGTTATGAGGAACTCTCAAACGAGTGCCTGTGCTCACATCTGTGAACAAAGTGGGGGGTAGAAAGGTATTCGAGTCAAGCTGCCAGCGTGGTGAGTTTTTAAACTTTAGAAATGCAGAACTTCGTCGGCCCTGCTGGACCCGGGCCAATCCAAACAGGCCTGGATCAGGACTCTGACATGTCTGTGAGCTGTTAGCCTGCAGGTCAGTCAGTCTCTGTCTGCTGCTCCATGGAGTCCATACTGCTCCAGCTCCTGGCTCAGAAACAGACCAGCCATTGTCATTTCCAGACCTCACTTGGTCTGATATAAGAACAGCTGTGAGGGAGTGATGGATAACAGTTCTCACGTGTGACTGTGAGAAGAATCATGTAGCAACAATATGAAAGCATTACCCACAAATAATAGATTAATAAGAAACGTGGGTGATGACGAAAAAGGACTGCACATGTTCATAACGTTGATTATGATGAGTGTGACAGAATGAACTGTATCGTGATTGTGATTGCCTATACATCATCATCTGTGTTTAGGACACGATGTGCCCCTGACATGATGGTTGACTGATGTTGGCTCAATGTTGCACCCACTGTACAGGAAACCAGAGACCACATAGCTGGAATAACTCCTATATCAACGCTGTGAGGGACATTATGTGTAATGATGAAGGATGTTCGGTAGAGGGGTGAGTGCCACAGTAGACACCTGCATCTGGTGGAAATATAATTAATTCTGATGCCAGCAGGACTTCCATGATGTGAAAACAAAGCTTTGTTGACTTCATCTTTTCAGCAATTTCAAATAGTCAGTCTCTGGCAGGGCAATCATAAACTTTTGACAGAAAGTGTAACTTACAAAACACATGACTTTGTCTCGATCCAACAACTGTCCAGACATTTCACTCAAAACCAAAAGCATTAACCTCATGTGGCTCGAGAGAAAAAAGTCCGCATATCATCAAATATATCTGGATCTATCGTCTCATACCACAAAATTGCATCCCAATCAATCAAGTAGATGTTATTATATTTTGCTGGATAGTTGAAGACTTTGACCTTGCTGGTGGAGCTGATATGAAGTCAGGGGACGACAAACATGATCAAATTTCACAGAAATCCATCTAATAGTTGACGAGATTGATCAGTCTGAACAAATGTGGTGGACTGTCCATCTTTAGAGCTAGTGTTGCCAAAAAAAATCTATTCAATTTAGCCAGTCTCTCCCCCTTTTTTCCCCTTGGTCTTTCAGGCTCTTGTGGGACTCCACAGATCATTATGTTTTATACATTAACAGCAACAACTTCCCCAAACCTCTGCAAGTGTCACATTGAAGAGTAAGATACATAATATTCACTAAATCGCTCTTCTGTTTTCCAAGAAAGTGATTTATTGTGTAAAAGAGTGTTGCTCTCTTCCAGGAAAGCTCTGAACTGTTGAGTTACTCACGTGGTGGGTGTTTTTAGAAAAGGCCTCTTTTGTAAGCCTCGGTGACTGTATATGGTGTCGGCCATCGTAAAAACTAAACTGTTGGATCCTTCTGCTCCATTACAACCGACTGCTCACTGTTGGTGGGCTCCTCTTCAGATCTGAAGATACCCAAATAATGGGATGATGCCAAAGTGGCCTTCTTTATTATGCCGCATTGTGTTACATGACCTCATATGAACAAGGCGGAAAAGCTGTGCTAAACTGCTTCAGACTGACTGGGACATAAATATATGAGGAGTGAAGACACACAGTGGTGCAATGATATGAAGAGAATAAAGTCAACTTTACTCCGTGAATTGACATCATCTCGATGCTCAGCAGTCTTTGGTGTGTTGTTATGGAAAAAGATTGATGCATCTTTTCAGGCCAGAAATTTTCCCCATGTCATTTTCTGTCATCATGTCCTCAAATGTCAGTGTTTTTTTTTTTTCAACAGCAAAAAAATTATCTGACTTTTCCATCTTGGATTTAGAGCAGTTGGATGGATGGTCTGTCTCCTTCACCGCTGTCTTCAGATAAATTTCAAGAAAATATTGACCACCAACTGAAAATATTAAAGTCTGACTCAAAGCTGAGTTAAAGTTTGTGAGATCAGGATGCCCCAACCACTGAGGAGGTCTCATTGTTCTGCTTTAAATGCCACAGGAGACCTCATCTCTAGCTTTAGCCAGGGAGGAGACGAGCCATTGCATCTCCTTTTATGTCTCAGTGTAGTTTGAGTGTAGATGTAAAACTGTGATCTCAGCCAAGCTTGGTTTCAGTAAATGGATGTAGCAGATTATAACAAACCATGTACTGTGCAGAGTTGTGTTTGTGATTGTTGGCTGAAGACGCATACCGTGACACTCTAACTTTATCATGTGAAGAGGAAGTTGGTCGGACATTGGATATTCTTTATATAGAAAATGTGTAAAATGACAGCTGGTTTAATTAGATATACATGGAAGTGGATTCACAATAACCATCTAATTCTTAAACTAAACTGTGATTGCCGTAAGAGAAAATCTAATAAAAGGAAACTCTATTTGTATCACTCCGTACTAATCAGAGCTGTTTTAAACTCATTGACACTGGCAGAGAAGTGTGTGTTTGATGGACTGCTGCATCTTTTTAGCAATCCAAAACTGATGTCCTCTCCTAAAGTGTAATCACTTGGAGCGGTGAATGTAAAAATACTTGAGATTTATTTTCTTCAGATTAAGCGAGCCAAGTTGAATGGAAGTCTTTGTTGGTTTCATTTTCCTTCCTCCTCTAAGTGAGATCTCTCAGTTTCTAATGTCTGAAATCATACCGCTGTACTTTCCCACTGCGGTGTATCTGTTGGCTGGAGTTACTGGCAAGCTTGCTAACAGACTTAAACAAAGTGGTCAAAAGACTGTTGATGGCAGCTGCTCATTGTTCAGCTAGTGAAGTGTCCCATGTGAGAAAAAACATAATTTGTTGTTAACAAAGTTGTTAACACTCACAGTGTTTTAAGGGCCATGAATGATTTGATTAATTGATATTGAATCAAGTCTTTACACTGAACTTATCAAAGTATTTCATCTCTGAACACTCAAGATTAGCCATCTAATGTCTTGCTCTATAGCCAGAAGGAGTTTTGCAGATAGCACAGGATGTTGCAGTCTTACTATATTACATAAGCTTTGGGAAGTTACCCCTAAGTGTGAAGGCAAATATCCAGATTTATTATTATTTTATTAAAGACTTGGGGGTTGTAGATTGATTGATGTAGATATGGTTAAAGGTTAATGATTATTATGATGGATGAGGTGTGCTTTGCTCAAGACCTTCATGTCTGTCTTGCCTTGACAAATCAAATAAAGCTGCCCCCCCTCCCCCACCACCACCACACCCCCGTCTCCATTCATGAAAGGAGGTTAGATGGTTTGTTTGAACACGTAATAATTATTGATTGAACGTATAAGACAAACAATTCCAGTGAATTCCATGAAAAATATTTATGTAATCATTTTATTAATTCAATTTCTTATATGTGAATTTTTGCTAGCACAATTGTTACTGTAAAAATAGAATAGCACTGATGAAAGTTTACAGCATAAAACTGCTCCAGGTTAGTGTGGCAAAAATATTTATCCTTTCATTTATTGTTCACCAAGTGCCAGAGAAATGCCATAAAATCTAAATCCACAAATAGTCTGACGTACCAACATAGCTCAAAGAGGAATCTGGATTTGTCTTATTTGCCAAAATTGGAGTTCTTGTTGTTTTCTAAACTAGTTGATTTAAGATCAGTTAGGGAGGATTTCACATTTGGTGGCAAACAAACAGGCCTTTAATGAGAGAAAGTTGGAGATGGAAGTGATTTTAGTGTGCATTCCTTTAGAGATCATCACTTGTGAAGAGAGGAACACCAAGTAAATAAAAAACACATTTTATTAGAGCCCCAGCACATCAGATAGTAAGAAAGAAAGCACGATAAAAGAACCCAGAAACAACCTGAGAGAGTGGAGTCAGAGATCAGGGAGGAGAAAGTGAGACGGAGGGAAAGGAGCAGGAGTCAGGTTGGGGGGAGGAGGGAGGCTGAGAGAGAAAGCCAGGAGAGAAGAGGGAGGCAGGCTTTGCCTTTTCTGGTAGTTAAAGTCGCTGAAAGAACAAGCAGGAATTCTTTGTGCTGCAGAAGGGCTGAGATATAAACCAGACTGTAGTTGATATATGGAGAGGGGAGACACTGCTGTTCATGGACTAAACTTCAGCTACTGCTAAGGTACTGTAAACCAACAGCAACTGTAAGTCTTTGTCTTTCTCTTCATGCCATGAAGCTGTCTTGGGTGGTCCTCTCTACCAGTTTATGATTTACTTTTTAAAATTAAGCTTAGCCTGTTTCCCTCATTGCATTGAGTGTTTGTGAGTTAAAAAGAAAAACTCAAAGAGCTGTGAAATCAGCATGATGATTAAATGAGACTCATCCTGTGGTTGTAGGATCCAAACATACATGAAAAATGTGCCATGTACTGCAGCAATCTCTTTCTCCTGTTGGTCAAGTATGCGATCCAGGATAAACCAGTATGACTGACTGACTGGCTGATCTCACAACTGTGTCTTTCAGTGAGAAAGTGAGGAGAATCTTTTGGGCATCATGGATGATGACTTTGACCGCCGCATGGAGCTGAGGAGGCAGAGGAGAGAGCAGATGCGCCTCGAGACTGAAAAGTGAGTGAATGCTGGGAGGACATGTAAACAAATGCACAAAAGAACACACACACACACACACACACACCTACAAACGCACACACACGCACACATGCACACACATTTATGGACTTATACACTGAAACAACCCTTACATTTATTTAGGAAATAGTAAATGGAGTGGCGTGGTGAAAACTAAGTCTCATTAGTTTTATCAGTGTTTGCCTGTTCGAATCAACCTAATGCATTTTCAGCATCACCATATTTGATCATTCTCCCACTTGTATAACCACATGTGCGATGTTTGCCAAAGTTATTAGACAGTCCCATCTTTACTGTGAGTTGTGGTCTAATCCAATGGAAAGGTTTTTTTTATCCCACCCTACCGTATGAACCATTTCAGAGGTGATCAAGATGTTTCTACTCCTTTTTCTGGATCCTGTAATGAGCCATTAGTCATGCCGAGAGTCTTGGAGACAGATGCTCAGCGATCAAGGCTTACCGGGTGTATTTGTCTGTCTTTGGGTTTATGCATTCTTTGCATGAGGGAGTAGTGAGTGCCTTTGCGGAGCCGAGCAGACAGGACTTGGATGGTGCTCAGGCGATGACGGCTTAATGACCTTCACTGCCTTTTTCGCTCATTAGGGAGTCATTCGGGCGCTGCTGCTGTTTGGATTTGTCTCTCACGCTCTGTTTTTACCTTTACTCTCCATTTGTGCTTGGATAAATATTACAATACCGTTAAAGAGTTACTGCTGACATCCGGTCTCATTGTGAAAATGTGTGAGTATAAACTTACTTTGAGTCTTTGGACTGCGTCTTGTGACATAATGAGAACAAAGATAGACTGGGCAAAAAACAGAGTCAATAAAAGCAGATAAAGAGCTTCAGTAGTTTCACAGTATGACGCCAAACAAACCACAAGCAGATTCAAAACCTTAGAGACTTTATGTGTCCCAGGGTATAGTGGAAACTGAGTAATTAGACATCATGTGAAAGGATGATTTCTGCACTAGACCTCATTCATTAACTGTTTTAGTTTTTCATTTTTATCACCATGAAATTGCTGACTATATCTCATAGCCTTTACACAAACAAGCTCATTGTCAACAAGTCCCAGCAAAAGACCAAAGCCAACAATAAATGAATCCATCCGATACTGTCAGTTTTGTCTGTGTAACTAGAAGCTGCTCTACCTTTTTTTTGTTCCTCATTCCTTATCTTATTGTCCAAAAACTATGAGAAACACATTAGTAAGTCACATGATTGTCCCAGACAACTTTTTCCGTCTTTCAATCCTTCATACCCAGTCCTCATTAGAGCTGTGTAGTAATCCACAGCTGAATATAGTCCGCAACAAATAGACTTTTCATTGCTCTTTGACTAACATCTAAAAACAATGCACATTTTTTTAATGAGATGAAACTAGGCATTTGTGACATTTCAGGGTTTACATTTTCAGTGGAAATGAATGGCACGTTGGCATGATGAGGATGTTGGAAAGTACTGAAAGACGGATTACCAGATTGTTGGTTTTGGTCTCTTTATTGGATTTATCAAAAACATGGAATATCCTCAGTTTTGTATTTCAAGGGGACATTATTTTCTTCCAGTTCATAAGCCAGTTGCTTTCATATCGCATGTCCTATCAGAGCCACATGAAAAAAAAAAAAGGAAAAGCGTTCCTAACAATTTTCTCACAGTCCTGCAGCCAGCCAGCCCTGCCAACAGTGCCAACCCAGCTCCTCTCTGCAGCCCGAGAAAGAGCTGCAGACGCTGGAATGTTTTGACTGCCATTTTTATTTCAGCACAAGATAGTCTGCTCTGAATGCTCCTGACAGCTTGAATTTGTCTTGTTTCCTTCATCTCACTCCTGTTCTCCTGTTCGCCAAGAAGCTCTCATCACATTTCCCTCCATTTATTATGTTTCACCTCCCTCGGGTCGGTCATCTGGAAATGTAACTGTAATATTTTGACAGCACTCTCACAGCAGGCCTCTTGCTTTGGGTGGAGTGCTATCAAATGGAGTTACTTCCTCTGTGATTTCCGCGGGGCAACCCATGCCATTTGCAGGATCCTTTGCCTGAGGATTTATTGGATTTCCACTTTGATGGCGTCAGTCTTAAAGACAGAAAGGATTCCTGTGGTTCCCATCACATCTTCCTCTTACAACATCTGTAAATCATTGTCCTGCGGAGAGAGCAGAGGGTAATAATACCCACGGTCTATCAGTGAGCCATTTCAAGCTTTCTCTGTGCCTCATGAAGCCTGGTAATGCTTGGAGAGATGCAGCCTGGCATGCTGTAAAGTCTCATTGTGGATATATTACACAGAGAGAGAGACACAGTTAGATGAGGGTCAATGGCAAGAGAGATTTTGTTCTCATCTTTATCTCTTTATCTTCCTCTTTTTCCACCTTTTATTTCTTGCCAGCACTGTCTCTGATTAAATATGTTTCCATGTGGGTTACTGATGGGAACTTTTATGGGACATTTGGCCCTCTCAGTCACACGTTATATTCAATTTTCAGTTTGAATAAGCATATGTTGTCATTTTAGAATATTTGTATCTGTGCCATTTAAGTGTGGGGTTCACCAACGATGATGAAGAGGAGGAAGCTCGGGAGCGAAGGAGACGTGCAAGGGAAGAGAGGAAGAAGATGAGGGAAGCAGAGGAGTCCGGAGTCACTGATGTGATCAACACTAACAGGTAAAATGTACGCAAAGTCTGAAAACAGGAGGCAGTGACTGTGATTGTGATTTTGTTCTCTCTGTTGTCTGGAAAACAGCTGCAGACCAGAGCAGAAAAAAGAGCTGCTGTCATTTGTTGGACAGCAGACAGGTGTTGCCTGGCAGGTTTTTCTGCCCATAAGCTGAGTGGATTTGCAGTTTGCCCCTCTCGGTACTTGATTATCCCCAGGTATGTTAGGGACTAAGAGCTGAGGGACTTAGAGGACAAACGATGATCCCAAAAGTTTAGTGCGGCTGCTGGCTGGCTTGACTTGTTAAGCACTTAAACTAAAACATGCCATTGCTGTCAGTGAATCTTTTCATCATTAAACTACAACTTAAACAGATCTGTGGCAGTTACATAGTTAACTGTGAAAATTATACACTTAATAGGTATTAGAACAGATATTTAATAGATTAACATAAAACATATGAATGATTGCTTTATCAAAAAAAATAAATAAATTCAAGACCACCACAATTTAAACAAAAACATTAGCAATTTAGTGAAGTGTAATGTATCACATTTTGTTTTTACATGCAAAAGTTAATTCAGAGTGAGATATTTTGGGATAAACACTAGAATTACAGTCCAGATTTGACCTTTTTAGCACTAATAATCGCCTCCAGCATCTGGTTATTCCCAGCAGAAAGTTTCAGTCAGAGACCAGGATGTGGGTTCGTCACACTTGATTGGACAAAACACTGACTGGCTGTGAGGATGGAGATTTGATTTTGGTCTAAACTCGAACTTCAGGCTTGGCTGCTCTCACGAACGAGGGGATTTTATGCTCTTACAGTGTGGCAGAGAGTGAGTCGGCCGTCGCTGAGGGTGCAGATGATGACCAGGCACTTCTGGAACGCCTGGCCAAGAGGGAGGAGCGCCGGCAGCGGAGAATGAAGGAGGCCTTGGAGAGACAGAAGGAGCTTGACCCCACCATTGGCACCACCAACGGCACAGACAGCACACTGGAAGAGCAGTCCTCCATCAGCATCAGAAAGCGACATACAGAGGAGGAGGAGACCGAAGAGGAGAAGCCAGCCCAAGAGGAGGTGGCGGATGCTGATACAAACTCCTGGCGGAAAGAGGAAGAGGACAAGAAGGATGATGAGAAGGTAAAATGCAAGATGTCTGAAGAGTTGATGTGTAATGGACACTGTATATTTATGATTTCTCTCTCTTAACAGGAACCTCTTGAGGAATCAAGAACAGCGAGCACACAGAACGAGGTAGAACCTCTTATTTTAGCTTAAACTTAATTTAATCCACATACAAACATTGATTAACGTAAAACAAATGTGACTTCTTTTACAGGAGGAAACTGAGGAGAAGACTCAAGTAGAGGTCGAGCAGAAAGACGCTGAAGAGGAAGCGGCTCCTGATGTTGACAAGGAGGAAGAAGAAAGGAAGAGGAGAGAAGAGGAGGAGAGAAAGCAAAAAGAAATGGAAGAAAAGCAGAGGATAGAAGAGGAGCAGAGAAGGGAAATGGAGGAAAAGCTCAAGAAAGAGGAAGAGGAGAGGCAGCTAAAAGAGGATGAGGAAAGGAAGAAGAAGGAGGAGGAGGAAAAACAACAAAAGGAAAGGGAAGAGAGGCTGAAAAAAGAGGAAGAAGAGAAACAGAAGAAAGAGATGGAGGCAAAGAAGAAGAAAGAGGAGGAGGAAAAACGCAGAAAAGAAGAAGAGGAGAAGAGGAAGAAGGAGGAGGAAGAAAAGCAGAAGAAGAAAGAGCTGGAAGAGAAGAAGAAGAAAGAGGAGGAGGAGAGGCGGAAAAAAGAGTTGGAAGAAAAGAAGAAAGAGGAGGAGGAAAAGCGGAAAAAGGAAGCTGAAGACAAGAAGAAAAAAGAGGAAGAGGACAAGCGCAAAAAGAGAGCGATGGAAGAGAAGAAGAAGAAAGAGGAGGTTATGATGTGATTTATTGATCTTCAGAAAACTGGAAAAATGAAATAAAAATGCTGCTATCAATCTGTAAATGTGATACAGACATTTTAACACAATCCATACCCCTTCATATTAGAGATTTGATCTACCCAGGCTTTGTTCTCTCTGATATTTGCTGTCTGATTTAGTTTGACTGTAAAGGAGATGTCACCAGAAATTTCTGGGTTTACTCCATGATCTGTTTCAACTAAGTCTGCTGTTCATTATTCTAATGATTTTCTTCTACATTTCTGTCTTCTGTGAAAAGGAGGAGAAGCCGAAGAGATTTGGCTTCAAGGACAAGGTAAAGCTAAATTGGTTATCATTCACTGTACCTGATGCATTACAAGGCTGGAAGTGTTTTGATGTCTAACTTTATTTCCTCTTTTTGCAAGAATGAACCAGCCAAACAGAACGAATCTGCCATTGAGAACAAACTTAAGAAAACAGAGAAGACATCAAAGTAAAGTATCTCTTTGTATGTGCTCATATTTGACATTATGTAGAAGTAATAGATGACTTCAGATTACATCAGTCAGTCTGTTGGACCACCACCTTGGCCCAGACTGAGGTACTTCACAATTATTTGATCAATTGCCATGAAATTGTGTACAGAAATTCACAATACCCAGAGGATCCTAAAATATTTGGCGATACCCTGACAAAATGTAATTTACTTTAATTTGTCACAAATTTTGGAATTTGAATCTTAGGGGGTAATTAGTGATCCCCTGACTTCCCGCCATTAAGTTGACAGCATATAAAAGCATATAGAGCATATAAAATCAGTGAAACTCTAATCAGCCTCAGCTAAACTTTATTACGAACTACTCAATGTTTGCTGTTGACATTTTTCCCACCGCACTATACAATCTCTTAGAGCAGGTAGCGTGGCTGTAAAAACTCTAAAATCCATCCTCACTCCAGGACACCCACTTTCTATGCTCTCATGATAAAAGTTTCGTGAGTGCGTAATTTGATTGTTCAATATTTGTGTGTGTTTGTGAGCAGAGACAGTGCACCCTCCACCAAGGCAGAAGATAAGGAGCGACTGGAGGCCGAGCGCAAGCTGCAGGAGCTGAAGCGCCGACGAAACGATGCAGAGAGCGAGGAGTTCGAGAAGATGAAGCAGAAGCAGCAGGACGCGGAGGCCGAGCTGGAGGACCTGAAGAAGAAGAGAGAGGAGAGGAGGAAAATCATGGAGGAGGAGGAGAAGCAGAAGAAACAGGAGCTGGAGGAGAAGAAAGCCAAAGAACAGGTGAGGACTGAGGAATTAACTACGCCAATATACGCATTTATTGTAAGAAATGAAAGCAAACTGTTGCTTGCAGGAGGAGAGGAAGAGGATGAAGGAGGAAATAGAGAGAAGGAGGGCGGAGGCTGCAGAGAAGAAGAAGCAGATGGAGGAGGAGTCTCCAAAACCTACCTTTGCTATCAGTCCCAAAGGGTCCTCAAAGGTGGGAAAAGGTTCACACTGAGCTCTTTTAAAGGGTTTCTCACTTACTTCTCTCAGTGTGTAGTCATACTGCTCATTTCAGTTTCATTTATCTGGGTTTCTAGAAATCCCTTGACAATGCTTGCACCTTAATGCAACACTGATTTTTGTTTGCACTAATTCAGTGTGTCAAAATAATTTTGGATAATCCACGGACCTCACTGTCAACACATGAAAACTGTTGACTGCAAGTCCTGTGAACGATGCAGAAGTGTTGTATGCAGAGTAGCAACAACACTGTTTTCTTAAAAGAGATGTGTTAAATTTCATGAA
>JAVQJZ010213804.1:0-16859 GCA_036025355.1 Leiopotherapon unicolor | reverse complement strand
ACAGACAGACAGACAGACAGACGGAGCTGCAGGCTGGCACTTCAACTTCAATTTAGCTCAAAACTTTATTGTCCCGGCAGACGAGGAATCTGGTTTGTAGACGGGCCTGAAAACAGGCTGTAAAATCACTTTGTGAAAACAATGAAAACAAAACGAAACGCGCCGAGCAGAGCTGAAGTCGGTCTGATGTTGGTGTTTCCCACAGTGTTCGAGACTCACTTCACACGCTGCTTTTATTCCTTTTTAACAGCCTGACAACATGTGACCGACACTTTTAGACAGTTTACAACACAAACTGACAGTTCACACACACACACACACACACACACACACACACTCACAGAGCAGGTCCACTAACGTTTTTTCATCTTCGTGGTTCGATTTCTGTTCAGCAGAAAAACAAACCTGCAGTGACTTTTTACTTTATGACAGATCGATTCAGGTTCGATTTCTCATTTTAAAGCAAAAACTGAAAAATCAGAAAGGTCATTTTTTCCGTTTTTTCATTTACAACCAAAAACGTAAAAACCGAGGTGTCAGCTGTGATTGGTCAGTTAGCTGGCAGGTGTGTGTTTCATCCCGGATTCACCTCACGATTAAAAGATAAATAGAAATGCTCACTTTGAAAATTGTACCAGATTTCTTCTCTGTTGATCAGCTGATTGATTATTGGATCTCGTCAGTTTCTCTGCTTTGATCCGCCCACATGAAAACGACTGGACTCCTTTTTTCTTTAAAGTGTGTTTGGACTCGACTCGTGACGATGAGCGAGTTTGGCGTTCGGGACTTTTCTGTCATCAGACGGCGAGGCTGCTGTACTGCGTCCTCGCCGCGTGTTTACCGCCTGACAGAGTTACACAGATTTGGTTTCACATGTAGAGCTGCTGTGTGTGTGTGTGTGTGTGTGTTTACTATCGCGGCCCCGCTGGCTCACATGTGGTGCCAATCAGGCCGAGCAGGGCGTCGCCTGTCGGGATCTGCAGCAGATTTCTGTCCCACGCAGGCGAGGCCGAGCCTGACAGTCCGCGCGGAGGGTCGGCACGCCCGAGCAGAGTCTCGCTTCAATGCCACGGATGCTGTCAGCGTTTACATCATCGCTCAGACACTTTGACCCCGTCTGAGCGGCCTCAGGAGGAGTGTGCGACGTTCACGTTCGTTCATCCCGTCAAAATGTCTTTAAGTCAGTCATGAATTTAAACAGCAAATCTTCAAGTGTTTACGGGGTTTCGGATGTTTTCTGTGCAGGTTTACGGGTTTTTACTGCAAAAATACACTTTAAAGTTCCCCCTTTACTCTCTTCTTATTATATCTTTATACACGTGTCGTGTTTTTATAAGAACTCTATAAATTTACACCAAATTTAACCCTGAAATGCTTCTCAGACGCCTCCTTAGTAGCTGTAAACTTTTAACAGGAGACACGTGTCCGAGCTCTTTACTGAAGCTTCGCCAAGCTGCAAACATACTGAAACATGGAGGCTGCATGCTGAGAGTGTGTGTGTGTGTGTGTGTGTGTGTGGAGGGGGTGGATGGTGACCCCGCCCGCTGATCCCTCCTAATGTAAACTGAGAAAAGGGCGGACTGTGCTGCACTGTAAAAACTCAACATAAACATTTTTTAAGGTGAAATCTGACGTTATTTGATATTTTCCTCAACATGTCGCGTTAAACAAAGGAGGAAACGCAGCATCTGTTAGGGACTATTTTCAGCAGCGGATTAATCCACGTTTGGATTATTAAAGAATTAGCAGAGCATCACAGCGTGGTGAGGAAGACGAGGAGACGTCTGATCCCTTTAATGTAAACCAGAGAGGAGACGCAGCGACGGGAAGCAGGAAGTGCTCTGATCCGTCACATCTGTCAGATACAACCTGACGAAACGAGCTCGACTTCTTCAGCCGGCGGAGAGCGAAGAGCTTTGTCCAGTTTGAAATGTGGGAACGAGAGAAAAGGAAAAGAAAAGAGGCAGAAACAGCTGAGCAAACTGAACCAACAGGAGCTGCTCTTTCTCTCTGTCTCTTTGTCTTTATGTCTTTCTTTCTTTCTTTCTTTCTTTCTTTCTTTCTTTCTTTCTCGTGCAGACACTTTCAGGATGAAGTCAAACTGAATGTCTAAAAAAAAAAGAAAAGTTAAACTTGTTCACTTACCAACACCAAAACAGCACAAACACACTCAGCCGATACACAAACAAAGACACACATTTACACAAACAGCTGAAGGATACATATACAAACACACACACACACACACTCTGTACCCATCTGTCCAAACACACACCGTCTTTCTGTGTGTGTGTTCTCCATTGTTCATCATGATCCCTCCTTCAATGGATGAGCTGCGTTCAACAGGCTGAGCAAACCCCCGTGTGTGTGTGTGTGTGTGTGTGTAAACACAGGGTGTGTCACTCATTGATGCCAACAGTCAGATTTAAGCCCCGCCTCCTCTGGAAGGCCACGCCCACTTAGGTCAAAGCTGCCCCTCCCAAAATGCCGCGATGCGTTCAGGTGCTCAACAACCTGCGGAGGAACGTTTATCATTTGAGTTGATAAAGATCGCCTGAATGCATCATTATTGAGATATTTTACTGTTTTTTATTTGTTCTTCGTCTCCTGAAACTTTTTGAGTCGAGTTGATTTCCAACATAAACAGGTTTGATGAACGTCCCTGAATCTGTTTACTGAGAGAAGGAGACAAACAGATTTCTGAAAGGGACATAAAGTTCAGCAGGATTTTGTTTTGGTATCGTATTTACACTGATACTGAAATAAAACCAATGATCTCATGAGTGTGTGTGTGTGTGTGTGTGTGAGGGGGATTAAAGAGGATTTAATAAGATTTATCATAAACCAAAAGTCCTTTTAACAACATACCGATCGGTGTTTGTGTCACATGTTGGCAGAGTTTACTCGGATAAATCAAATCAAAGTCATAATACGCTGCAGGGGCTGATGGGAGAGATTGGAAATGTTTGGAGGCCGCTGATGTCGAACCGACGTTGCGTCACAATCACAATCAAAATTAATCTGAACTTTTGACAGATGCTTTTCACGTTCAGACGTTTCTTTGAATTTCTTCTGTGTGAATGTTCAGACTGATGTGGAGAGGAAACACTGACCTGGAGATTTCTGTGTTTCAGTTTGCTCTCCTCGCTCACTGCTGGGCTGTCCAAACACACACACACACACACACACACACACACACTCAGGCGGAGCAGACGACGGCCAGAAATGAGGTTTTATGAGTTGTTGAGACGTCACTCTGTAAAGATCAGTCTTGTGTAAATGGAGGGGGATTACAGAGATGAGCTGTGAGGAGAAGACTCGCAGAGGTCGGACAGACTCCAGGAAACACAAACTTTCAGCCTCTGAGTGTAAATGAGCTGCTGCTTTTCTGTCACGTCGCCATCGCGTTGAGATTCATTTCCTTCTTTCTCACTCCTGCACACACAGACGCAGGTTTTTACCTTTTCAGGCTCGACGTTCAGCTCGGATTCATTTAACTCTGCAGCAAACAGCCATGTCTTTAAAGGCTTCAGGTCAAAGTGTCACTGTGGGTCAGCAGTTTCTGAACCAGCGTCTCTTTGCTGTTTGTCTCTGCTGCTGAATGAAGAGAAACTTTGCCGTTATCTGTCAGGTGGTTGTTGAGGATTGAAGCTCTCGATGAGTTTTAGGGGCCGATGCGTTCGCTGTCCTGATCTTCAGCTTCTGTCGCCGCTCAGAGTTTGTGCAGCGTGCGACTGTAAATCACAGAGACGTAACAGACGTCTGTCCGCAGCTCGTCTGTCATTACAGCCATAATAACCAGCTCTGCATGCACACACACACACACACACACACACACACACACACCCTCCATCTGACTACAGCTGCTGCCAACATGCCATTAGGACTTCCTCTGCCACCGACTGAGAGGAGCCTTTTATTTCACATTTAGTCCTTTTCAGTCACCCTTCAGGTCTCTGAGGAGGGTTTTAAAACCTGCAGGAACAACAGCAAGCTGCAGTTTATGACGAATAAAACTCACCATCCATTTTCTGTTCCTCTGTTTTCAATGTAAATTCATTTAAAACACTAATCTGTTTGTGATGCTCAGAGAAAAAGATGAAATATTTCACCTAACAGACCTCGTGCTCGGACATTTCTGCAGTGTAAACAGAGAAATATTAGTTTGGGACTATTTTCTGCTGCGGATGAATCCACATTTTGTGCTGTTGCGAGTGTTTGGTGTGTGAGTCCATATAAAGTGCAGCGTGTGTTTTGAAGGAACAGCAGTGGGGAGTTTTAATAGTTTTGGAGGAAGATCAGCGTGGTTTTGTTCTGCACAGGAACAAACACAGAAAGCATCACCAGCCTCTAAATTAGCAGCAGCGTCACACCAACAGATTGGTCCGTTTACGCTGCAGAGTTCAAACAAAGACTCCTCTTCGTCCGGCAGCTTGAATCAGCACACAAACACTATTCTGAGAAACAGTGAATGAACGGGGCTTTTATTTTTTAATCTTACTGAAGCCATGGTGATGTAAGTGAGATAATCGCCTCCAAATTGTCGGTTAAACGGCGTTAATGGACTCGCTAAAGTGCCGACCGCCTCCACACACACACACACACACACACACACACACACAGGCCGCCCATTCACACCGTTTAACAGAGCATCACTGCTGCTGACATTCATAAACTCCCAAATCGTGACTTTGATTTTCTGTATGGACGCCCACGAGTGAGAGACATTACAGAGAGAGAGAGAGCGAGAGAGGAAAAGGTGATGCAAAGATGTTATGTAACGGCGGTGGATGGTAATTGGGTCTTCAAACCAGTGATTAGCTCGCTGCCTGGACCGGAGGTTTCTAGGAAATGTAAAATACAGGTCTGGACGTGTGTGTGTGTGTGTGTGTGACAGTCTGCATGCTGGAAAATGTAAAACAGATTTGAACAAAGTGTGTGTGTGTGTGTGTGTGTTTGCACGGTCAGATCACTGCAGTGTTTTTCATTTTCAGTCCAATCAAAAGAAAAGAAAAGTCACCGTCAGTCATCAGTTTTAAGCCGTCAGATTAAATCGATTTTTGAAGTCAACATGGAGGTCGGAAAGTGGCGTTAAGATGCTCAAACGACCTCATTTAAACAGAAACAGACTTTGGTGGACGTCCAGCAATCAACCAATCAGGTGTCAGATCAGTCATCTGGTTGTCTCGCCTACAAACGGACGTTAAAGACGGTGTGAGCCGACGAGCTCCAGCTGATCTGAAGTTTTCTGTGGGTGCTCTAACCCTCTCACAGGAAACATCAAGTGTTCACCCTCCAGAATAAAAGCGTGGCAGCTGACTCTTTTAACCTGCGGCGGCCGAACAGAGGTCTCACTCTGACGGCGTTTCTTTGGCCTCTGTGAGACGAGTCGCTCTGAGCTGCAGCGGCGACAGCAGAGCTCCTGGTGGGAACGATTAGCTGCTTTAAACGCTGCCTGACTCCAAAACCTCCGACCGCCGCCGAGTCAGCAGGAAGAGAGAGCGTGTGTGTGTGTGTGTGTGTGTGTGTGTGTGAGCTCATGTTAGAGATGGCAACTTAATGATGAGTGTGTGTAGATGACTCTGTAGCTTAGATGTGGTCTCGCTCGTTGTGTGTGTGTGTGTGTGTGTGTTCAGGCTCCGTGTGCAGAGCAGCATGTTGGAGCGATCAGAGCCAATCAGAGCGCAGCGTGTTGTGACGTGATGACTAACCCCCCCCTCTCTGTCTGTGTCTCAGGTGAGTCTCAGGGGTTGGTGAACTTCGTGCTGTCTAAAGACGGAGGAGATCTCTCTCTGGTGGAGCAGGCCAACGTCTGGCTCTTCCTCCGTTTGGCAAAGACCAATCGCAGCCGGGCCAAAGTCACCATCCGCCTCTTCCAGCAGCGCCGCCCCCCCGCCGGCCGCCCGGCCTCCCCGCAGGACGACGTCCTCCTGGCGGAGAAAACCGTGGACACGCGTCGCAGCGGGTGGCACACCTTCCCGGTGTCGGCGGCGGTGCAGGCGCTGCTGGAGAGCGCCGACGGCACCACGCTGAGCCTCAGGGTGTCCTGCCCGCTCTGCTCTGACGCCGGCGCCACGCCGGTGCTGGTGTCGCCCGGCACGGCGCCGTCGCAGCGCGCCAACCAGCGGGAACAGTCCCACCGGCCCTTCCTCATGGCGGTGGTCCGGCAGGAGGACGGCGGCGACTCGCGGCGGCGCAGGAAGCGCGGCCTGGAGTGCGACGGGAAGGTCCGCGTCTGCTGCAAACGGCAGTTCTACGTCAACTTCAAAGACATCGGCTGGAACGACTGGATAATCGCGCCGCCCGGTTACCACGCCAACTACTGCGAGGGCGAGTGCCCCTCCCACGTGGCGAGCATCACCGGCTCCACGCTGTCCTTCCACTCCACCGTCATCAGCCACTACCGCATGAGGGGCTACAGCCCCTTCCAGAACCTGCGCTCGTGCTGCGTGCCCACCCGGCTACGAGCCATGTCCATGCTCTACTACAACGAGGAGCAGAAGATCATCAAGAAGGACATCCAGAACATGATCGTGGAGGAGTGCGGCTGCTCGTAAAGCCCGGCCGGGTCGCACCGACGGGAGGAGCCCGAGAGAGAAACTTTCTGACCATCGGCTCGTTTATCTGCTGCGTCTCCTTCGCCGCCTCCTCCTCCGTCCCGCCGGAGCAGAAACTCTCCTCGTCCAGCAGAACTCAGAAAGAGTCTCGACGGCACTTTCAGAAAAAAAAAGAAAAGATAAAAGATTGAAAAAAAAGGATATCTAATATATTTTTGTTACAAAAGGAGGGAGCGAGGCTTATTTATGTGGCTGAGACTTCAAGCACCACTCGACCTGTCAGATCCTGGAGAGACGAGGTGCCTGAAAAACTACTAACAAAAAATCTCAAAACTATGCAACTTGTTTCACGTATTACGATCTTATTGTATTTTACTTTATTTTGTTTGTTTCCCAACTGTTTACTTTTTTCAAACTCTGCGTGGAAGAAAGACGAAGACTCTTTTGTATTATTTTTTTGGAAGTATAAATTTGTGATGTGTGTGTTTAAGTCGTGCGTGTGTGTGTGTTGAGAGATACTTGAACGAAACAAGTTGGCTCGGCTGCTGGAACCAAACTTCTTTACGTTACCATGGTTACCATGTTGATGTTATAATTATTATTGTCAGTAAGTATATTAATAATATTATTGTTATTGTTGTTGTTAATATTTTGTTTGGCTGCATTTGTGTTTTTATGTTTTTTTTGTTTTGTTTTTTTTTCTTTTAAAGAAACGTTTCAAACGTTTCCATTTTTTGCACTATAGCGACACTCGTTTAGTCAGACTGAAGGGAGAGACCGCTTCCTGTTCAGCTCGCAGGTTCAAACTCCACCACAGGACAGGTGGAGTCAAAAAAAAAAAAAAAAAAACCTGTGGGTTTCTTAAAAAATCAGAGAAAGACTGAATTTCTTGTTTACCGCTCGCAGCCCGAAAATCTTAATTTGTTGAGAAGCAGATGGACACTGAACGACTGAGCAGGTGGAAACACACTGAGACACTAAGACAGTCTCTAAATTTACTAAACTTCACTATTTGTATTTTTCATGTTTTTTAAATGTTAACTGCTCAATAACGTTGTGATGTTTGTTTTATTTCCAACGTGGAGGTCTAAATGTCTCACAACCTGCACCAAGCTGCCAGAAATAAAAATCAGATGAGCAGAAATGCTGCATCCTTTTTTTAATCCTTGTTGATATCAAATTATTCAAGAAATACTTAAAAAGTCAGCCTGTAAGTGTTAAAAAATAACTTGTCTGGATGGTGCTGCAGCTCTGCTTAAAATCTTTTTAATGAAAACTTTCATAAAACCTCCACTAAATCCCACATTAGTCAAAACATTTTGTAAAAGAAGAACTGACTTTGAGGGTTTTCTCATTCACTTCAACAGCTGCAGGTTTCTGAACGTTTAGCACAGCCGGTGGTCGTTAGAGGAACTGCAGCGTAAGAAAAAAATAAAAAAATGAGTCATTACTGGTATTTACCGTACAATCATGGCGACCAGGACGCTGCGAGGACTTTTGTTGGAGGAAAAAGCACTTAAAGAGAAGGAAAATGTAGATTCAGCTCATAATTCAAATTTTAAATGGACTCTGTTGCTGAATATTTACATGAATGAATGAAATCAAAGTGACCAGACACCGTCCACACAGAGACCTCATAATCTGACTGCTGGTCATTAAAACAACCTTAAACTAAATATAATCTAAATATTAATGAACCTTCACTCTGATTTCACATTTTAAAACTTTATTCTGAGGCTCACCGAACAGTTGAGTAATTTAATGCACTTTGAGTAAACTTCAGTGTCTCCTCATTAATGATTAATAATAATAATAATAATAATACAGCAGAAATCCTTTAAAGAACCTGAAGCTGACTGAGGATGATTGAAGTTTTAATCAGAGCTGAAGTCGGACTGGGAGGATTTCAGATGATTCGTTCGATGATTCGACATTTTAAAAGAAGTTTGCTGAAGAAAAGGTCCCGTTTTTAGTTGCTTTAGAAGACCAAAGAGTCCAGAGCGCTTTCACTGAAGTTAAAAAAAGGAATCACAACCTCATTTATTTTATTTTGAGGGGAGTTCACGGTTAAATTTCTCTGAAGTTTGTAAGATTCAACGAGCATCTTTAAAGTTTGAAATGATTTTTTTTCATGCTTTAGTTTCACGGTCGTTTAGTTTTTGGTCATTTTTAAGAAAAATCCTTCAGTTTCTCTTTTCAGTTGTGATATTTTTATTCTGTCAAGGCCCCGTTTTCTTTCCCGCTGCACATCAAGAACTGCGTTTCCCACAATGCTTTACTCTTTCATTCGATCTCATGGAGCTGAAGTCGCCTGTTCGGTAGTTTTTTGGGAGAAAACGAACGTCGTCCAGTCAGATTTGGTCGTTTCTGTGTCGTGTGTGTTTATATCAGTATTGTCGACTTGTTCACCAAAAGTTTTCAAGTGTTGGTCCCTTTTTTTCGAAGAAGTCACACGTGTTTTTACATTAAGTTTGTCTTTTTCTTGTTTGAAGAGCGAGGACCCTCTTCTGAACTTTAGTGGGACGAACTCATCCGTTTGTACGTGGACGCGTAAAAAATGTCAGTGCAGAAAAAAAAGCCTCAAAATGAAAAAAAAAAGAATAAAAGAAGAAGAAGTGGTTGTATTTGTTCAGATTTTATCAAGACAAAAAATACTGACACTGAACGAAGTGGACAAAGAATAAAAAGTCTATTTTTTATTCTGTATATATGGAAAATCAAGACTCCAGTATGTTGCATTGCTTTGTTGTACAAATCAAATGTGCTTGTGGCATTTTTCTAATCTAATTTATTTTACAGTATTGTTTTTTTGTTTGTTTTCTGCTTCACCATTAAAGTTTAAAGGATGTACACGAAGGAAACGAGTCTTTGGTCCTTTAAATCTCTTTTAAGTCTTTTTTCTGCATCTGTCAGTGTGTTTCCTCCAACATGAAGCGCACTTCTTCTGACGTCGTTTCTCCAGTAACAGACTCGCTTTGACACTTTTGCAGGACTTTGTTGTGGTTGTTTAAACAGCGCTACAGGAAGTCATTGCACACCCATTTGTCACCACCTCCTCTCAGGTAGTAAAGCTCGACAGTCCCGACAACATAAACCCAAAACCTGTCCTGTCATCCAAAACCTGATGGCAAAACCCGACGAGCGTTCGGGGTCGAGGACGAGGCGGGACGAGGAGGAGGAGACGCAGCAGGAATTCATTTCCTCACGCCGAGAAAAACTGCGGCTCTATTAAAGCTGTGATCCACGAGCAGAGAGGTGCAAAGGTCAGCGGGAGCCGGCGGGGCCCCTCCTCCGCCCCGTTAACTTTAACGCTGCTAAAAGCTGACGCGAGTCCGGAAACATTAAATATTGTTTAGCGGCACAAACATGAGAGACGGAGCGAGTATGAATCACTTTAAACGACTGATTTAGATTTGACATTTTCCTCCAGGCGGCGAGAGCCAAACACCTGCAGCAGGTGAGTCACAGTTTAGGAACTTTAAAAGGTCCCACGACAGCGCAGGATGACTTTTCCAGAGATTTTACTGAAGTCTGAAGGTGAACCACCGTCTACTGCATCAGAAAAATGTTCTTTATGTGACAATATGAGGAAGTTTCACCGGTTCATTACAGAAAATATCAGACAGAACTGAAGCCTGGTTGATCTCATCCTGAATGTTTCATCCTATTTCATCAAGTCGTCCACATTTGCACATCTTCATTATGCTTTGATATTACATCACACACACACACTGTGCTGTCGCAGGTCCTCATGTTTCTCTCTGCTCATGTGACCGACTCAGCTGAACCTTTTCAATCAGTCTCATCATCCAAAACAAACCAGACGCTGGTTCTTTCATTACTGTCGAGGTCAGACAGTTTGATAAAAAGATGAACCATCAGGATCAGTTTGCACTTCAGCTAATCGTTCAACTCGAGCTGTGACTCGTTAGCAAAGTGGGAACGTCGGAAAGATTAAACAGGTCGCAGGAGCAAAGGAAGACAAAACACAGACGACGCGACAGACAACAAAGGAAACAGACGGTATATAAACACTGTGAGGGGAGTGGAAACAGGTGAGGAGACAGACAGGTGAAACTAATGAGGGAGGAGCAAGTTAATCAGGAGGGAAACACTCGAGGGCAGGAAGTGAAGTGACAGACCTGAGGAGAGGAGGGGTTTCAAAATAAAACAGGAAGTGAAGAAACTGGAAAAGATGAACGAAGACAGGAGAACAGGAGAATTAGTTTGATTTTTATTCATGAAACTCATTTAAAAAACTGCAACCTTCATATTTGTTTTATTTGGTGACCGTTTGATTCGGTTTATTTCACACTGACATTATTTTCTGTGCACCTGTAAAAACACTATCGATGATTAAATAAAAATGCTCATTATTAGACTACTGAATATGATTTTTTTCAGTGTGCAGATTTTAGGAGGAAGAACAGACGTGTTTCCAGAGGACTGTAAAAAGTGCTGCACACTCATCTTTCATGTCTCGTTGACGTCTGAACTCTCGAGTTTTGCGCCTTCAGGGCCACCGTAGAGTTTCTGACGTGATCTGAGTCCTTTTTTAAAAACGCTGCTGCTCTCAGGATTTTCCACAGACGTCCGTCAGTGACTCAGGAAGCCAGAAACTCTCCAGCTCGAACAGCAGCAAAACACGAGTGTGTGTGTGTGTGTGTGTGTGTGTGTGTGTGTGCGTGTGTGTGTGTGAGCGTGTGTGTGTGAGTGTGAGAACACGTAACGAGGAAAGTGTGTGAGCAGTTTGGTTTTTTCGTTGGGGCGTCCGTCCTGTCACGAAACACGTCTCATGTTCTGATGTCATCCTACACACGTGAACACACACACACACACACACACACACACACACACTTTCTGTCATACTTTACATGCACAGAAACACACAAACTGTCACAACCAACCAAACTAGTTCACAGAGCGTGTCGTACATTTGTTTTTGCAAATACATATGAAAATTGAGAACATCTTTATTTAAATGCATGAACACACACCGACTCTGAGATGTGTGGACGTGCAGGCTCGCTGTCGGAGGAGGAGTCGAAGGAAATGTTCATCGACACAAAGGATGAAAATATGTGATAAAACTCAGAGCTACAGACAATCAATCAATCAATTAATCAACTACAAGTCCCAAGATGCATTTCACCAGCAAACATCCAACTCATGGAAGCTCAGAGTCTTCACTGCAGTGAGAAGTTTTTTAAAGCAGCTCTTCTGTTTTATTTCAAACTCTCTCCTCATATTAAAGGCCGCTGAGGCTGATGGGTATTGTAGTATTTAGAGGAGATGACTTGTTGATGCTTCAGGCCTTCGTGTCTCCGATGCCGAGCTGAACATAAACATGAAACTAAAATGAAAATGTCTGCAAATGTCAGTATACACAGAGTGTGTGTGAATGTTGTTTCCATGTGAATTACAGTGTGAATATATAATTCTTGTAGATGATATTTATAATGTGCAGGTGGCTGTTTGTGTTTTTGTTCCTGACGTCGTCTCATCTGTTTTTAAAGGTTCACGTTTATCTGCTGTGGTTTGCTGCACATTTTAATCACCGCTCACGCTCCTTTTTCTGAGTCGACCTTCTTCATTTAAAGCAGCTTCATGTCCAACAACTGTGTCACATAAATTTGCAAAGCAAAATAAAATTTGCATGTATCAGTTTATCAAAAATACAGACAGTGATAAAAGGTCCAATGTAAAGCATCACATGACAGAAATAACTCACATTAACGAGGAATTTATCAGATCCTGCTCGGACACGTAGAGACAGCGACGTCCATCATCTGAGCTGCAGTCGACCTCGTCTCGGTCCAAGTGTGATCAGCGCCAGCATCCCGAGGAGAGATAATCCCTTTAACATCTCTGCAGCCACGTCGCTTCAGAAATGTTCACAAAGAGCTGCCACCTTCAGATAAAGATCCTAAAATGTACTGTTTCTTACTAATTTCAGCTGTTAAAATATCACACGGCTCCTGCACACGTCTAACATCAGCAAACGTAACAGGATGAAACATGTTGTGCAGTTTTGTCCAAATGTCTTCACAGAGAGGACTTTAATCATCCCACAGTGTTTTTAAGTTTTTATGTTGAATCAGCTTACAAACTCGAGGAGCACGGAGATAAAGATCTGCGAGGAAAACTCCTCTTTTCTAAGCGGCTTCACCTCGAACTCGACGAGTCTCACGTGACGCTGCAGCTCTGCTAAAGAAAGCTCTCTGGGTCATTTAACCTGGAAGTTTTTCTTGACAAATTACAGACATGGACGATTTGCTCAGGAATAAAATAACTGAGGCTAATTACCACCAATTACTGCGTTTCCCAGAGCGATAGCAGCTCTGCAAAGAGCCGGCCGGCGAGGTCAGCTTACAGTACGAAGGGTGTGACTGCAGAGGCATTTCCCCTCCGACGTCCAGCTAACGGGAATCTGCCCGTCCTGCATGAGAAACTGATCGCAGAGACTGTTAAAGGTGAGCTGATGGACGTCACGTGGGAAAAACAGGAGATCAGACACAGTCCGAGTGTTTGTCAGATCATTTTACAGATATTTCGTGTTTGTGACTGAAGATAAACACTTTCTGTCTCTGTACAGAGACGATGGTACGTCACCGTGACGCCGACTGTTTCACAAAGAAATAGTTCCAACAAATCACTACGCCGCTCCATCGCTGGTTCAACCTCTGAGGGGACTTTGTGAAACTATTTTAAAGTTTCACAAAATGAGAAGAAGGCCCAGCAGAGCCTCTAAAGTTCAGACCTGAACTTCGTCTCTTTCCTCCTGCTTTCATTTTTGGTGAGCTGCACCTGCAGAGCGTGAGGACAGAAAACAGGTTTATCTTTAGGTTTGTAGGAGCTCACTGACATAACGAGTGCAGGGCAGGAAAGTGTGTGTTCATGTGACTCAGCACACACACACTCTGGTTTCCATCTCGACTGATAAATCTCAAACGTTGAAGTCCAACCTCAGACCGCGCTGTGATTTCTGAGCGAGCGAAGCTTCGTTCCTCCAGGTCTGAAAACCATCAGCAGGCTGGACGTCACGTTTGAATCGCAGCGTGAAATGAAAATGGGGTTAACCCCAGTTTCCTCTGAGCCACAGGAAGCCATCGAGGGCGGCAGGAACGCCGCCGGGTCAGCGGGATCGAGTCTGAGGCCGGCGGTTTGGCCCGGAGGAGGCCGAGCTCCGAACCTCAGACTGATTTACAGCTTGTGGTGGAAAACACATCGAGTTTAAAGACGTTAATGCGACGTCTGCTGTGAGTTTATCCTGCACAGATTCGTGTTTCCACTGAGCCTCCTTCTCACCTCATGAAATCCACTCTGCACGTTTCCATGATCTGATCGATCGATTGATTTACATTTGTTTCCCATCAGCCCCCTGACTGAGGACCGCCCCTCGCAATCAGCGTGCACATCGCCTCCTGAAACTACGATCGGCTCACAACTCGCCGTCTCAGATTCTCCGCCGCTGCTCTGCCATCGTAGCTTCACGTCTGCGACTGCAGCTTCCTCTTTCTGCTCTCAAACACGCCGCCTGCAGCCTGCGAGGGAGAAACATTTACCATCTTTATCCTGCAAATCTTTGTCAGGGACAAACTGTGACCCACAGTAATCTGCGTTCCTGATCAATAACAGGAACGTTTCTATAATCTAAGAGGAAACGCTGTGACGGGTTTGAAGAGTCACGTGATCACAGAGCAGGTTTCCAGAGGAAATGATTCAAAATGCAAAATGTAGAAACATCACAGGAAATACACACACAGGTTAGTCACATACACACACACACACAGATAAACTTTGGTACAAATAAAAATGATACTCGTGTGGCATTTTCCATTTCCTGTTTGAGAGGGGAAAAAATGAACCAGTGAAATTAGCAAACAAACTTTATCGAGATGTTTTTTGTGTAAAAATAAATGAGTCGTGTTGCTGTGTGTCTTCTGTGATGAATTAAATAAAAACCACATAAATACACACTTTTACAAACTGAGAAAGGATCAGTCAGCTGCTGGTGGTGCATTCAAGGACCGCTGAACAGTATGTGAAGGAAAAATGTAAATATTGTGTGTTTTTTATAGAAATGACCTGAAGTTCATAAACTCGTCTTTAGAGGTGAAATAAAGTGTGTGTCCTCGGCCTCAGACCTTCAGTCCTTCAGTTACACAAAGTGTTGTTGTCGCTCGGCCGCTCACTTCCAGGAAACTTGCGTCAAACTCTGATAAAGTAACACGGAGACTTTTGGAGGTGCAGACGGCCGTTTGATTGTGGACAAAGTTGCAGTGAAGTTTCTGTGCAGTGTTACTGTTTCTGTTCAGTCTTTATTTTGTATTTCAATGTTTAGAAAAGCGCTCGTGATAAAGGTTTAGATTAGTGTGATGTTACAGGCTGCTAAACATCCGAAGGGAAGTTTGTTTCAAACAGCAGGTCGCTTGGTTTTCCTGCCGCAGCTGCAACACATCAGCCTGCGAGCGAGTGCACGAACGCTCACTTACTGTACAGATAAGACACAGGAGGGGCCGTAAAACACTTTCTATCTATCAGCTTCTTATTCTGGGAGGATAATGAAGCTTCCTGTTAGTGTTTCCTGAAGCTTTGTGGCCTGAGAGAGAAGTAAATATATATAAATACACACACAAAAAAAGATTTACTCAGCGGGGTCCAAACTTCATGACACCAAGTACATAAATAATATTAGAATTTCTCACCAGACATGAAAAAATAATGTGAACTCATCTTTATGTCTAAAAGTTAAAGCAGTGAAGCGCCAGCTGACTCTGTTTTCAGGCTAATGTCCAGAAAACTGATGTTGGATGAAGTTTAAATCATCCTGCGGCGGCACGGACGGACGACAGGAAGTCTTTTCATCCTCCAAAACAAAAGTTGCTGCTGCAGTTTGAACCTTCAGTCAGTCGGCGCATGTGAGGCTTCAGCAAACATCAGACAGAAACTTTCCTCTGCCGCGGCATAATAATAACGTCCTAATTGGCTAATTACCAGGCGGCGAGCTCGACGCTGAGAGGTCGTGCACGTTAGATTAGTCACCGTCATTACGGCGAAACAAACAAAAAGGACTAATGCAGCGCGGCGGTCTCGCCCACAGAGGGCCGAGGATCAGGACGCCGTGAGTCATCAGCCGGTTCAGTCGGGTTCAGTCTGATTCACAGCCGAGCGGGAGCCCGGGAAAACTGCAGCCGCCATTTTAACCTGCAGGAGGCGGAGCTTAAGGACGACGTTCACCCGAATTCAGGCCGGATGTTCGACCTGTTTGGGCGCCTCGTGACCTTTGACCCTCCTCAGATGTTTAGCAATCAGACGTGGAAACGGCTCAGAGTCTCGACAGGATTCGTCAAACGTTGGCGTGTCTGATCAGGACGTCGTTAAACATGCTCAGTTTACGAGAAGACGAAGTGCGACTGCAGACAGAAGCTTCACACGTTTGATTAAACGTCTGATTTAACGTCAGAGGAAACTCACTGCTGCTCCTCTGAGGTCTGAATATTCAAACCAAACAGCTGATTTTCAGCGTTTGTGTGAATCTGGAGGAATCACTGCTCAGTTTTCATCTTTTTCTCACCAAATATCTCATTTGTTTGCAGAGTTTCCTGCAAACAAATGAGAGTTAGCAGATCTTAACTGGACGAGATCTGATCTTCATCATCTTCATCGTTAACTCGGCCTTCGTCCTCAGGTTCCTCAGCAGCTCTGAGTTTCTCCTGTTTTCGGGGCTTCCAGCAGGTCTGACGCAGGTTTTCTGGAGACTGTCGATTGTTTGGAGCTCTTTGTCTGCTGACTTTCGGGTTGCGGGACGAGCTGGTTGCCGTCCAGCCGTCCGTGTTTCCTCCCTCGGTCCCGGCGGACTGCGGCTGTCATATCTGTGTATTTACGGCTCTCACTCCCCGACGCTGCCTGAACTGAAAACTCATCTCACAGCCGCCCTAAATCATCTCCACGTCCCATTTTCCCCTCTGCCATCTGTACGGGGTCCCCACAGCGCAACATCAAATACAGGTAACGCACACACACACACACACACACACAGTCTGTGTGTGTGTGTGTGTTGGATCATTTCAATCTGAGCTCAGCAGAAACCTCCAAACAGCCGAAGGATCTTTAAAGAGTTAAAATAATAACACAGAGGAGAAACTGCTGTCAAGGTCTGACATATAAACACACACACACACACACACACACACACACTCACACACACACACACACACACACACACTCTCTGTGATTTCCTTCAGCCTCTTCTGTCCTCGACAGTGACGCTCGAGACTCAACATGAGGGATAAATGACAG
>JAVQJZ010213774.1:0-14019 GCA_036025355.1 Leiopotherapon unicolor | reverse complement strand
ACATAACATAAAATCAATAATTTAAATCCCACCAAAAACAGATATGTTCCTATTAAAAACACAAAAATAGAAATTAGCCTTACAGCATGATACATCTCAAATGTAAATGTAATATGATCTCATATTTATCTCTGTCTGAAAAGTGTGGGTGGTATCAACTCTTCTTCTTGCCTGCTGTTACTCCTAAGTAGCCAGAATCCTCAGTGAATAACAGCAAAACTTTGCTCAGACTTCATGAAAGTTAACTCCACGCTGTGGGACACATGTTGCAGTCTTTGTTCTGCAGGAGGCGCTTCAGATCACTGTCCTTCCCACATCCACCTCCCACTGACCATCAAACAACAGCAGCTTTTTAAACAGCACAGCTCTGAACTCTGTCCCCACACCCACCACCAATACTACTAATAGCATCATCACGACAATCACATTGTTTTCTTTTTCTGCAGCATAAACACAAATACACACACACACACACACACACATACACACACTCAGACACACAGCCTAACCGCTCTCCAGTGCTACAGATGGATGCCACCACTCTCTCTGGAGCGATGCCAGCGCCAGCTAGTGAACAGCTTGCCTGGCACAGAGCTCTGCGTGTGTGTGACTGTGTGTGTGTGTGCGCCTGCAGAAACAGTAGCGAAATAGCCTAGCGCAGATGGGTGGCCAAAATACCCCCCCACCCACCCACCCACCCACTACCCCACCCCTCCCTGCATACACACAAACACACGCACATACGCACACATATGCTCCAGAATGAAGACACACATGCAGACACACACAAACACACACGCACACACAGTGTCTCGGTTCTACTTAAGTGTTCCCGACCTGGCACACGCTGCCGCTTGCACAGCTGCTTCCTCAGAGGCACACACACTTATAGATCTCACACACACACAGAGCAGAGAACTGCAGTTACACACACACACACACACACACACACATCTGTGCTTAGTTTACACTTCCTGTTTAAGGCATGGGAAGTATAAAGTCCACGCTCCTCGCCCACACGTGCACACACACACACACACACAGCCACCACTCTCACACCACTGAAGCCCACACACAGACAGACATGCATTCCTGTGCATCTGATGCACACACACATCCACACGCAAAAGCACACACCAATGAGGTGCTCCTTGGTAACTATTCAACCTTGTATGAATCTGCTTGTTTCCTCAACACAGAGAGAAAACATCAAGGCGTTCAGTTGGAAAGCCTCCAGTGCTGGCAGACTGCCAGCAGAGGCCTATAGATCAGCATGATCATAGGAGTGTGTTAAGACACATCGCTGTTTAATGATTTGACAATGAAATTAAGACATGAAAGCTCTTGCTGGAACAATAGAATCAACACGATGTAATTAGAATGCAGCTGTGAACGGCTGAAGCTGTTTTAATGCTCAAAGTGTGACGTGAATCCTTGTGACAGGCGATCTGATGTGGCGTCATGCTTTGACTGTGTGTTTTTTTTTTTTGGGTGCAGCTGTAGGTGTGAGCTGCTGCTTCTTCAATCCATGATTGCTTGAAAACAGGCGGTTTCATATTCACTTAGGGTGAGAGGGCACCGTCTGAGGATCAAACAGAAACAGAGAAACTTTAACAACTCAGTAAGTCGCTTGGTAGACAGACTGCCAGTCAGTCAATGAGCTCAGGCGGCTGGCAGCAGGTACCCTCGCCCTGGTACATAGGGGAGAGCATGGTGGCTGGCAGTGCCAACTGTGCACTGGGTAGTCGTGCCAACTCTGCCATCCTTGCAGTGTCTGTTTGCCAGAGCCATCTGGGAGGAACAGCTCTGCGCACATACAGTACCTCTCCTCAGCTCAGAGGGCACGGACACACACACACACACGCATGGGTGTACACAAGAAAGTAAGGGCAGACGTGCACTCCACATACATGCAGAACGCACAAATATGCATGGTATGAACGGCACACACACTGAAAGGCGCACACACGCACGCACAGCCGGCCGCTGACAGCTCACCATCTGTGCGCTGCCTCTGACTTCTCCCTCTGCTTCGTTCTCTGCCCTTGTTTTTGCTTTCATAAACTCTCAGTCCCTCTCCTCCCTCCCTCACATTCTCTCCACGTGTCTCATCTTATCGGTATTATTTTCCAAGCCACGGATTTCAGTGTTATGTCATGACCACCTGTGTATTGACACTTTACATGTATTTTTTTATATTTTGGCATATAAGATTAAGATGTGTCATTACTTGACAGGTCTTTTTCAGGTTACCTGGAATTGAAGAAGACAGACAGAGTCCACGGAGGCTCTCTTCTGAACCTCCTTTTCTCTCTTTTTGCTCTGTCTTTTCCTATCAGCTGTACAGATGAGAGACCAAAACAGGTGTCCTTAAGTGGATTACTCATACTGAAACGTGTGTGCAGTTAATATAGGCTCGGGCTTGCACACATAAAAAAAATCATACAAGACCCATGAAAACCAGACAGAAAGATGAAAAACAAAACAAAAAAGAGTGAACATGAGGCAGCAGGAAGAAAAGGAGAAAATATCCCCCCCATCTCAGTCGCATCACACAGCGTTCCTCTTCAAAGAGGGGTGAGCGGTAATGACAACAAAAGAGCGAGAAGTCCGATGTGGAGAGAGAAAAAAAGGGTGACAACAGCCGTGAATAAGAGCAAAGAGGACAGGAGAGAGGAAAATTTAAAAAAAGAGGAGGAGAAGAGAGGTGGGAAGGTAATATGAGTTCAGAAGCGTGGAATTCACATCAAAGAAACGCTAAAACAGGTCACTGTCTTTACCAGAGTCTTGCCTTGGGTGAAGCTCTCTGGCATATGTTTCTCATTTAAACCCTCTGAACCACTGTTTGAAAATGAAGGCCAGGGAGAGACACGAGTATTACACACGTAGCCCGTGTCCCTTTTTTTCTTTCTTTTTTCGGTCAGCTGGAGTGTGTTTGCGTGTAATTTAGCTCGTTTAGTGAACATGGCACTAAAATAAAATGTTACTTTTCCAGATGCCGCTCCATTTATCTTAATATTTGCATCCCTACATCACAGTTTAACAGCTTGAGCGTTGGAATACCACCAAGCTATTACTTCCCCCCTCCGCAACGCAACAGCTGTAATATTTTCAATCACAAATCTCCCCTCTCTTCCTATTCCTTGCCCCATTTATTTCTTTCCCTCTCGCTGGCCACCGCTACCTGCAATAACTGATTGTTTCTCCCACCATCTATCCTCTCCGCCTCCCTTCCTCCCCATCCTCCCTCCACCCCCCCATCCACCTCCCTCTGGCAACACCATCAGAAAGATCTACGATTGAACGCTGCTCCTTTGCTCTCCTCCTGCTCTCCTTTACCACTTCCACCCATTTTCCCCACTCATCCTCCTCTGTCTCTGCACGCCTCTCCATTCTTCTCTCCATCCAACCCCCCGAAAACACCACATGCTCTGGCAGCGGCAGAAGAAGTAGCCTCATTACAAACAAGGAAAATCCATTTGGAGCAGCCGTCTGCTACTTCTCTGCCCCCCTCTGAACTCTCCAGAGAAGAAATGCCCCACATCTCTCCTCCATCCAGCTCTTGCCTTCTCTTCTCTCCCTCTTGGATTTTTCCTTCTTTCTAATTATTTCTCTCTACTTCTCTTTTTTAATCTGTTTTATCTGCTTCATAAGCCACTTACTCTCTTGTCTTTGTGCTACCTTTAGATGTGCGCGCTGCATTGAAAAGCTGTTATAAATGTATCTTTTGATATGGAAACTATTTCATTTTATTGTATACAATTAGATGATAAGGTAAGAAATATAATGTAGATTTCACTGAAATGAAATGTGTCTCAGTGTTATGCATTGCACTGAACATAGACCCCTCAAACACATTAAACACATTTAATCTTGGATTTGAATGATATTACAGGAATTAGGACAATATGGTCAATAAAATAGTGATCAAAACTGTTAACACTGAAAGCTCATAAAAATAAAACCACATTATGTTTTTTTGGCCACTTGGGGGCAGCACAAACAGGCTATAAAACCATCAATGATATATTCTCACCTCATAAGGTGACAGGCAAAAACCAAACATTCGCTTATTCACACATCCATCCGCTACAGAGCTACATTAGCGTTTGTTAAGAGCAGAGTTTATGTCCACCTGATGAATACAAGTCCAATATTTACCCCGCTTTTGGCTGTGTTTTGCACTCCACTAACTCCTGAGGGAAATATCTGTCTGTTTAGGAGCTAAACAGTTCGCTATGTTCACCATCTAGCTGCTAACTTTGTCTGACGCGTGAGGCTGGGCTGAAAACATCTGCCTCTTGCAGCTGGAAACAAGGTTGATGAGAGCAGTGGGAGTGAACCAAAGCAATGAAGTTACAAAACAACGTGCTAAAAGATGCTCAAAAGATGTGGAGTGCTAAAGGGAAAACGCAGAGTTGGTGATTATTCTCTCTGGGTTCATCACTGCAAGGGACCCCTTTCACGCTGAATGCAGTAATTTCATACATTTACAATTAAGAATAATGATTATAGCAGCTTTAATATTGGATTATCACATATTAACATGATGGGGATATAAGATTTGCTACCAGGCTCAAACAGGGTAGTAATGTCATACTAATCTGTGAGAGAAAAAAGTCACACTGTTTATGGATAATGTATCCGGTATGTACAGGAAGCATTTGTCACTTTTGTTTAGTGACCTCAAATGCAAAGTGTCCATTCAGTTAAACTAATGGATTGGATCGATTCTCAGCAGTGGTTTTTGCAGTTAGAAAATGAATCACTGCACCACTTCCTCTCATTTCCTCTATTCTTCCCCTCATCTCCTCCCTCCACGTCCCTCTCCACGTCCACAGTCACGGCTCCTTTTTCTGTTTCCTCTCTCGCTCTGTCTTTTAAAAGCTCTCTGTTTCTTTTCACCCCTCACTCCTCCCCCCAGTGCGCTCTCTCTCTCTCTCTCTCTCTCTCTCACGCGCGCTCTCTCTCCTTCTGCTCTGCCATCATCACAACATCTGATTAACATATGTCTGGGCTTTCACTCCCTGTCAGCTTGCAGGCATCTGCACACATGCACACCCACACGAGCACACACATTCACACAATGTCACGCGCCGTGTTTCATGTTCAGTAAGGTAGAGGAGAAAAAAAAGGCACCAAAATTCCCCAGAACCTCTTTTTAACTGTATTTAGCTCCCTTTGTGTGTGTGTGTGTGTGTGTGTGTGTGTGTGTGTGTGTGCCCACAACAGTGAGGATGAGAGACAAAGCATCTTAACATTATTGCCAACAAGCCTCATGTTCCCTAGTGGGCTGCTTAAAATGCCAGTAATGGAGGAGAGAGAGAAAAGGATAAAGTAATATAATAAGACACAGAGAGAGGCGAGATAGAGACAGATGACAGTGAAGATGTGTGTGTGTGCGCGTGTGTAAATAACAGCAATAGCTCCACCGGCTCCCTCGAGACTTGTGGCCCCCGAAAATTGCTCACATTCACATACACGTAGTCTCTCTCTTTAAGCTCATATTTCCTTTCATAAGCAGACATTGATACAATGGATTTAGTTTATTCAATAAACAGCAGCTGGGAGCTTAACTTCATAGCCCACCTTTCCAGTTATTGTAATCAGAGTTCTGCTATTGATTGTTTTCGACACTGGTGCCAGGAAGGCTAGCCATGGCAACCAGTGCCAGCCGATGCCAGCCGAACCGCATGATAGGCCGGCATGTGTGTGTGTGTGTGTGGGAGGGGGGCTTTTTACCTGATAAGCATTTATGGGCTCACGGCACCAATGAAATCATTTCATACATGTGGAAGCGTGGCGTCGCAGGATGCTGAAGTCTCTTTTCAAGTAATTTGTTCTCACTCCTCTGTCCCAGATTGCCTGGAATCAGTCCCACTTTCACCATCTCACGCGCAACAAAAAACATGTAATAACAGCAACAGACGGAGGCAACCAAACAAATACCTTAGTGAGAGGCTTGCCAAAACACATAATCCAACCGACGGCAACAAAAGCTTAGCAAAAACTCTGTGGCCAAATAGTGACACTTGTTTGCATTGGTCTGCGTTTAGTAATACCTGTAATTTCACCTGTTTGTTATTATGGCATTCCCTGCCATCTCAACACTTTTGTTAAAAAGGGACAAATACATTCGAGGCACTCGCTCTGCAAATACCACATTTCCAATTGTATGGGATATGAGTCGTGCTGAGTTAAATTACTCTCTCCGTGCTATGTTTGTCTGTGAATGAGCATCGGGGGCTTTACTTTATTCAAGTATTAAACAAGTCAACTTGTCAAGACGCCGCAGCACTGTGGCTTTGAGCGAGCGAGCCTCAGCCAAAACTTCTCTCTCTTCCCCTGCTCCCTCCGCCACCCCTTTCACCTCCTATTCAGGCTATTAAAGAGTCATTCTCAATATATGGGTTAATATATGTGCTTAAATTCAAAACAGGCTACTAAAAGGCTTTCTTCATACGGGCGCGCTAACAAATTGAATAGCCCCACAATGCTGATGAGGAGAAAACGTTTTACTAAGGGGATTTCAATGGAGCGTCGAGGCTGTTTTGTGTGGGACGGAGCCATCCTGTGTGTATTAGCAACTGTGTGTGCGAGTGTGGAGTTGGGGGGGGGTGTTTCAATAAGAAAGAATGGGAGTGACTTTTTTTGTGGAAGACTTGATAAACTCAATAGAGCTTTCGAGGGCCCACTCAATGATGAGTCAATGAGGTGGACTTGAATAGTGGGGGTGATGGAGTGAGACACACACACACACAAAGTGTTCTTTTTCTCTCTCTCTCTCTCTCTCACACACCCGCACACACACACACACAAGTCCCATGAGACAGTCTTTGGTCACTTGACATGTAGGTTTAATGGCACAGAGCGATACGTTTGAGAGAAAAGAGGAAGGGACGGGGAGGAAGAGGGTTAGCTGTATGCAAAAAGAGAGGAGATGCAAAAGGATGTAAATACAGGCTTGAGTTTGGACTGACACAACAGTGCGCCACATCGCCACACACCCTGACATGACTGCCTCCTTCTATTCCCTTTCCTGTCTTCTTTGCCCACTAACCCCTGCTTGTGTGCTGTCTAAAATTGATGCGTGGGTATCTGTGTGTGTGTGTGTGTGTGTGTGTGTGTGTCCGTGTGTGCAGCCTACAGAATACACAGAACCTCACAGAGTTTACACCCCAGTGGAGACCATTAGTGATTCTCTACCAGACACACATAGTCTGAGAGAAACCCAGGAAAAGAGGCAAAAGTGTAGAGGAGAGGGGGGAGCGGGAGGGGGGGAGGGAGGGACGGGGAGACAGAATCAAGAGAAGAAGGATGAGAGAAAGAGAGAGTCGGTGACAGACTGGCAGACTGATATACAGGCACACACAGATGGGAAGATAAATGAACAGATATCCTGGCAGCGCTACACAATACTGAGAGGAAAGGAAAGGGAACATCAGGGCAAACGTCAGTACTCTTCCTCTCTGTGACTCCTTCTCTCCTCTCTCGTAGTCAAAGGATCGACCAAAGATGGCCTCAGCTTTAGTGCAATCTGATGTAACTCGCCAGAAACAGAGTCTCAATACTGCATATCAAACATAGTCGTACCCCAGTCATCAAACTGCAGGAGGAGGCTATGTGAAAGCCGTCCAATCTGTCCTGACTCAGAGGTGGACAGCTAGTGTATCCAACAGACTCCAGCCCGTGCAGGCCATTAATTAAGGCTGTAACAACAACCATGTATCACCTCAGAAAATGTGTAATTTATAGGAAAGAGAGAGAGAAGAGAAGAAGGAGACACATATGGGCAAAAGGAAGGTCAAATGACAAGGTGGAGGATAGAGGGATGGATGAAGAGAAACAGGGAGTAGGTTGAAAGAGATGTACAAGGAGGAGCGGAGGAAAGACGGAGACCAGCTTGTGCAGAAGTGCAACGGGCCCAACAGGCGCTCCACTGGGCTGCACTCAGCTGCACTCTGCCTCCTGGTCACACATTGCCTCAGAGTATATATATATATAAATGTGTGTGCGTGTGTGTGTGTGTGCACAGTGGCTGCATGTGAACAACAACTCTGGAGGAAGGGAGGTTACATATGGGCCTGGCCTTTGTGTGTTTGTGTGTGTGTGTTTGAGTGTGTGTGTTGATGGAAGTGAGAAAAAAAAGGGGGGGGAGGGCTGCAGAAGGAGAGCAAGCGAAAGCGAGTGTAGTCGAAACGGTGCAATCAGCGGAGTAAAAAAGCAAGCGAGAGACTCCCTGTGTGTGCGGCAGGTCCCCAGCCATCTGGACACTCTCCTCCTCCCGCCTCCTCCCCCCAGCTCTCCTCCCCCCTCCTTTTCCTCTCCTCTCCTCTGCCGACTGGTGTGCTATTCATGGCGGACCCATTTCACCTTTCAGTGTGTTACGCCCGCTCGCCACAATACATGCTAATGAGGTAGAACAAATGACTTTTTTGCTGTGGGTGCATGCATGTGTGCGGGCCTGTGTGTGTGCGTGTGTGTGTGTGTGTGTGGGTGGATAGGGTTGCTGAATTCTTCCAATCTCAGCTGCTCACTACCGAAGCACTCGCTTAACTGCCGCAAGAGTTGTTAATGGTTCTGCAGAAACCATTTTTGTTTTCTCACCTCAAAGCACAAAATAGCTGCAGATTACTGACACATGATCTGATGTCTTTGTGCACAGATGCTTGATTTCTAGAGCACTGAAAACAGTAAACTCTCCCAATATATCCAATAACCCCTTTTACGCACAGTCTAGGGAGCTGTAATTTGAATGTGCTTCTTGCTGTGCCTTAAGGACATATGGCAAATAAACCATATGATCACAATAGGGCACTACCCCATTTAATTTAAGCTTGGGCAACCAGTCCTGTAAATCCTCACTCGCGGCCACCTTCCATTTATCCAGCACTGACTTAGTTGGCCCAGTTCCGATCTGATCTGCGCGGCGATGATAAAGTGGAGAGGTGGCTGTCAGAGGAGACAGAGGAGAGGAGGGAGCGCACATTTCCAAGCTCCCTGTAACACAGATGACACGAGATGAATGGAACACTTGATTTGTCGCAACAGCGCACGAGATGGCACAAGTGACACCGGCAAGAGAAGTGGCGACAGGGAGGGAAAATAAAGAACAGAGCGAGAAAAGGGAGTGCCGAGGGTGCTGAAAGATTGAGGCGTGAGATGGGAGATGGAGTGGAGGAGAGAGGGAGAAAAAGGAGACGTTTGGGAGGAACAGATACAAGTCGCTGAGGATGTGGAACAAAGAGGAAGGCGTAAAGAAAAATGTGTGGCAATACAGAATGAATGACGTACAGTTTGTCAAAATCAACTCCCCTTCACGTCTTCCTTGGGCAGGAGTTGCTATTCTCTTCCCTCTGCATCACTGGGTGGCGCTAACGATACATCTGTACACCTGCCAACTCTCTCTCCTTCCCATCTCCCCCTCTCTCTCTCTCGCTCTCTCTTTCCATAGTGAATCACTGTGACAGCCTAGCTTGGCAGTCATAATTAACCAAATGCACTAGCTGGTGTAGTGTGGCACTCCATACAACACAACACAATCGTCTGAAAGGGACAAACTCGGAGGGCACAGAGTGGACGGAGCACACACTCAGAGCTGCCACATGGCATGATGGTTGTGGCTGCAAGAGTGTGAGACATTGTGGTGTTAAACCCAGAGGCTTAAAGCAGATGTATGTACAAAAATGTGCTTTTTTTTTTTCCATTTTTAACTTGATGACAAAATTAACGAGGGGTAAGTGTGCTCTTTTGCCTAGTTATTCTTAAGGGTGGGGAAAAGAAATGGATTTTAGGAGGTGACTCATTTGTGTATCATTGTCTTCTGTCACTGAGGAAGGCTTTTGCTGCTTGGTTGCAGCTTGATAAAGTCAGCGTTGGGCTATAAGGCACCAAATGATCCAAAAAATACTGATGTCCATATTTGTCAATGTTCAATGAAGAGGGATATTTTTCAAGACTTTTTAAAGTTGTTCAAAAGGATGATGTATGACTCTGTGCTCACCACTGCCAAAACGTTTTTTGAGTGTCAGTATCATTGACTGTTTTTGCTAGATTTGTATGTAAATCTACCTTTCTGTCAGTATGCTGTCAGTATTTGCCGTCTGTCTCTCTCCAAACATATCCTGATGCAGAGCAAATCAGTCATTTTTGGGCTGCATTTCTGACATATAAAACACAGACTTGTCCTGCAACAGTTGTGGAACAAATTGTGTTATTAACTTATTTTGACACCCAAGGCATCCAATGAAAGTACAATTAAAGCACCCATTTCTACTCAAAGCCACAGTTCTCTAAAAACGAAAGAAACAACTTACATGGATGCAACTGTTTACACAAAAATCTGTTTCACAGCAGTTATGGGGGACTAATGGAAACGGTGCCACAGTTCCTTTAACTAGTACAGCAACAGGAACCAGGCCATTCCTGGCTCCCCTCCCGGCCCCGGGGGCCCAGGGCCCAGCCCAACTCACCACACAATGGACCGGTAGAATAAGAGGAACAGCCGGCCATCCAGAGATAGCCCCGCTGGTCAGGAACCAGAAAGGGAACCAGAAGGAATCTGGGAGGGGGGAGAGGACGGGAGCCCAGAGGATGGGAACCCAGGCAGCAAGGGAGAGGAGAAGGGTGGGGATGGTTGGCTGGTCGGGGTCAGGATGTGTGTAAGGGGGACAGTGTGTGTGTGTGTGTGTTTGTGACAGACAGTGTTGCGTGGTTCAGATAAATGTCTTGTTCCCTATGCAAAAACATGCTCCAACCTGCACACACAGCAGTGCACACACACGCACATACTGCCAGGATGTTTTTGCTTGTTTTCAGGTAATTAAAGTTGGAACAGCAACTGCGGGATGGAAGACGGATGGAGGACAGTTGATGGAGGAGGGAAGGGGGGTGGGAAGGTGGTGGTGGGACCGATGGCCCTGAGCCTGACCCCGCTGTCCTGCCTGCTTCCCTGGATAAGCAGACTGTCCTATCTGGCTTCTTCACACATGCCCGGGGCATCAAACAGTGAGTCACTCCAGAGTAGCGGCAGCCTCTGAACTATTAACTGAGACAAACATTAAAAAGTGAATTAAGCGAGAAGCGAGAGAGGTCTGAATGTGGCATTGGTCCGCCTGACCAGACCTGCTCCCTGCTCTATTTTGGGGGGTCTCCACCGAAACACACATACACACGCGCGGTGCCCACTGTTTCCATGACAACAAGTGGAGCAGATATGCTTTCCCAACTGTCAAAGGACACATGCACACACGTAGGCGCACATGCATGCACATGCAAATACGCAAATGCGGTGCAAAGATAGCTAAGTGCTAAAGTGCTGTTTTTAGTGCATTTTAGGCTGCTGTCAGAACAAAAGAGGAGAGACAATGGCAGATAGGAAATAAGGAAAGAGAGGAAAAAGGCCAAGGAAGTAGCTGAATTTAGTCATGTACTTTTGCAAAGAACAAGCATTTTTTACATTACTTCTTTTAGTGTTATTGTACTGGATAGGGACTGCTTTAATAATTACAGTGACTCTTATCACCTGTGTGAGTGCGGCATTAAGACAGACTTGTATAGCATCTCTTCTCTCAGCAGTAAAGTGGAAGACTGTGTCCTTGCCTTTTTGCTCTGGAACAAGTGCACCCTTACTGCTGCTCTGAGACACAAGAGAGGGAGACAGAGAAAGACTCTACGACCTTTCTTAAATCAAAAGCACTCAGCAATATCAACAATGATGGTTTTCACGGGGTGGAGGGATGTCAGAGTGTGTACGTGCATGTGGCGGAGGCATTACTTTGAGCATCACATAGAGAGATGTGAAATAGTCACTTCTGAAGAGGTATAGTAAGATTCAGTTCTTTGTTGCAAATACATCAGAGCCAGGCACATGTGTAAATAACCACATTTCCTTCTATAAGTGAATTATATTTAGACCTGTGAATTCATGAATTAAATGTTCTTACGATGTTGCATTAATATCCCAGAATGTGATTTAATTTGTGAAGAAAAAAACTGCTATACAATTCAAATGAGAGGAGGCTATACATACTTTAAATCTCAAATTCCCATCAAGGTGCATATGCAGAAGCTATTTTGACTTTGCTCACACACACACACACACACACACACACACAGAAACAACAACAGCAAGCCTCTCTATACATCTTTGTAAAATAAAGGTGAAATAAGGCAGCTGCAAACTGGCAATCATGTGAAAGGCAGTAACTTCTTTTACAAGCTTTCTTGCACATACTATGAATACAACATTTTTCCCAACCTCAGTCCCCAATTGCACTATATAATTTTCTATTACAGTAGAGCAGTTATATATAGTGCATACTGTGGCTTGCATGTAGCTGTGGTTAAGACTTTTTGTGTGAACTCCTTGACATGGACTAGTTAAATATAGGTTGACTGATTTCGTATGTTATTTCTCCCCAAATGCCGAAATGCTTTCAGCACAGAGGTAGTTAAGCATTAGAGGCTGTCTAAAAGGGAGAGAGAGAGAATCTCAAAAACACATTAAAGGTCTGAAAGCCGAAGCTTGTATCCGAGCCCGGCAATTTGGAAACTCATGAATGTTGTTTAACATCTTGTACGGGGTATTTCTCTCTCGCGCGCTTTCTGTTGTCTGTCACTACCTCCGTCTCCCTCTGTTGCATGACTGTGGCTTCTGGCATCGGTCTCCAGCGGTTCAGAGGCACTCACAAATGTATCCCGCTTGCTTTGCTCTCTGTTTCCCACTTTCTTCATTTTCAGGGTCTTGTTCTCCAACTGGCGCAGGCAACCAGGCTTACATCAGAGCCACAAACACACAGACCTCGCTCGCCCTGCCTAATAACCTGGCTTTCAGTCTAAAACACAAGAATCCCATTTTGGATTGTTCCCACTGGAATAACTGAGCGCCGGTGAAGTTGGACAGTCTGTGCCCACAGCAAATTTTAGTCCATGAGAATTAAATGAAATCAATAGCAGACCCCAGCTATGTATTACGAAAATAATTTGTACTTGATTAGTACTTGGAAATCTTTGGTCAATATTTGCAGATGTTTGTATCTTAATTTCATTCCAAGAGTGACTTTGACAGTATCCGCATCCTCTGTGAGACGGATATCTAACTTTCCTTTCTCATCTCCCCATTTCACCTTGCTACGTCGCTCACCTCATCACATTTCTCCCTCCCCTGTCTTTCAGGCTTTCTGTTCCCCCACCTCCTTGTGCAATCACAATCTAATCCTTTGCAATCAATTGCCCCTGAAGAAACCGGCCGCCCCCAACAAACACACATACTCAGACACACGTTTGACCCAGTGAGTAAACACAAGCCCATCGAGACACGAAGGCAGCCAACGACAGTCTCATTCTTCACAAAAAGATGTTTTTTTGGTAACATCATGCTTGCATACTGGCATACACAGACAGAACATGCAAATTCATGCACCAAAGCCTCTTAAATTAATGACAGACATTTTGTGTTGAAATAGAGGCGAGTTCTCTGAAAACAGGTTAGGGAGTTGTACTGAATTATTAAAACCAAAAGCATTTGGCTACAAGTGTAATCCCTTTTATATGGAAATGATAAACAAACATGGGATTGGGATAAACACACACATGTGCTTTAGTGTGTGTTTGTGTGTGTGTGTGTGTGTGTGTGTGTGTGTGTGTGTGTGTGTGTGTGTGTCCTCCACCCTTGATCAGCTGGTGACTTGGTCTTGTTATTGTCCTACCAGGCAAAAGCCTGAGGCGGTGCACGACTAATGCATTAGTGTCTTTGGCAGTTAGGGGCATCTGTCGTGTGTGGGTACATGGTTTTATGTGATTGCGTCTGGTAGCCTTGGGCACAACCAAAGACTTGTTATATCCAAACATAGAGTCTCTGTGTGTGTGTGTGTGGTATAACTCAAGAATTTATGCAGATTTGATGACCCATACCATTTTCTGCTGCTTAACCTCACTGAAAATGTCATTTTAACATTAACCAGGTTTTTTCAGTTCCCCAGTTTTTTGTTTAGTTGTCCCACTGGTATTTTGGTCCAC
>JAVQJZ010213705.1:0-12382 GCA_036025355.1 Leiopotherapon unicolor | reverse complement strand
AATGTCTTGCTCCTGTTGATGCTATGATACAAATACCTAAATGGGACCACCTACTCTAATTACAATGGTCTATCTTTATGTATACACCTAAACTAGAAATAATCTATTCTTTTTTTTTTTAATGAAACTTTACTTATCTATTGACAGAATGAAGGTTTAAGTCAGTTTGCCGCAAGTGTACACACAGCTTACAGTAGCAGAGGGAGCACATTGATTTCATATGGTGACACTTATTGTAGGGTGCACTGTGTCTCTTCACACTATCACTTAAATAGCTTTCTGTGACCATTTAGCTTTCATCTCTATAGATTTCACTATTATTTACAATATTACAGTCACAAAAGATTGCAGGCAAAGCATCACATAGACTTTGACAGGTAGAAACCCACAACAGATGCCACAGCAAGTCATAGTCCATGGATTTATCTGTACTCTCAGTATGCTCAGTAGTCCAGCATCTCCAGGCTGTGAAATGGAGTATTGGCTACACTTTAAGCCCCAAGAGCTGATCACCTCTGCATGCCTAAAAAGGCCCAAAACAGGTTGGCTCATGCTACACCACATGAATTTAGAGATACAACTTGCCTATAAGATACACATCGGGATGTACAATGACCCCCTGTTATAAAATAATCCCAGATGTCAGCAGATCTCACACACAGAGAGGGCACGAAGCACGAGGTGAGGAAGTGATGGATGGTGATATCACAAGGTGCTGAGCCTGAGTGACTTCAATCGACAGCTGTGAGACGAGGTGAGCTCTTGGCGTGACGGGACAGTGTTTAGACAGAGAGTTCTCAGTCAGCAGTGGCAGCCCTTTTCAGCGGTTGCGGTGGCTAGTTCCTCTTCATCTTCGGCCGGGTAGAGGACCTTGGCGGTGAGGCCACTTTTCACCCCGTCCCAGCCGTCGCGGGTGACGATCTCACCCATCTTCATCAGCTCGTAGATGTCTCTGGTCAGCAGCTCGAAGGCCCGGTCCACGTTGCTGTTGCACTTGGCCGACGTCTCCACGTAGCGGATGCCCAGCTCGGCCGCCAGCTGCTCGGCCTCGTCCCGGCTCACCTTGCGATCCTTGTTGAGGTCGCTCTTGTGGCCGATGAGGATGTAGACCATGTGGTGCGGCAGGATGTGCTCACTCACCTCCTTGTGCCACTCCCTCACATGGTCAAAGGTCTTGCGATTGGTGAGATCAAAGACTAGTAGCCCTCCTACGGAGTTGCGGTAGTAAGATGTTGTGATGGACCTGTGGGTAGACATGTGGTAGGTTGATATGTTAGTAATTCAATGCAAAATTATCTCATATTAGCACTTCCCAATATCTTCTGAACACATTTGATGCAGAGTGACCTGACCTGAGAGGCCTTCTTCTAACCTGAAACCAAGACCAAGAACTAAGGGCAGCGTCTTGTGGAGAACATCTTATGTCTAAACCAAGTCTCAACTAGCAAGTGAAGCTAAGTCTTGTCTCGTGACCAATGACACAGCATTTAAACATTTTCCCTTTAAGTCTCTTTAATGCATCAAATCAATTATTCTGGTTTTTAAAATAAGCCATGACGGGCCTGCCCTATTTATTTTCATTGTTGTGGAAATTTACTGGGAAAAAAGTCACAGCTTGAATGTTTTTGTGGTTGAAATTTCAAGTCCATGTTCTTGTTATTAACAGTAACCAGAACATATTTGAAAGAACACATGCTGCCAGGATCATTTAAATTTCTGTGGCTGAGTGTCCTTTCTCTTCACACTGTTTTTCACTGTATCCAACCTACCAGTATCACACTATCCTGTCACCTTTGTGCTTGTATGTGCAAATTCAAATGTATTCAGCCATATGTGTTTTGTATGCACCATATAAATGAAACAGTAAAGGTATTTCACATGCATTTTAACACTTAGATAACCCTTCAAAATGTGATAAAAAAAAGCTGATGGACGATGACACTAAAGTGACTTGAATAGAAATGAATCAAATGACCACATATAACTAAACATGGGACCACTGTATTCATAGGAGGGGGTCAGAAGAAAGAAAGGTCTGGGACCTGGAGTTGTTGCTCCCCTTGACCCAAGAGGGGCAGGAACGCAAACATCTGCTTATTCTCCTCCACAGGCCTATACAAGTCTGAAACCATGCATGTGGTGGTTTAAAGAAAAGCTGACTGATTTCACAAACGCTCCTCACAAGTAATTTAAAACAGAAGCGAAAGACTAAAGGGTAGTGAAGCCTGACGGAAAAACACCCTCTGAAGCTTGGGCTTCAAAAGGGAGAGTACATCTGAGAGCGGAACTGCTTCCCCAGACGGGGGAGCGCTTTGAAAGGAAATCATCCACGACAGCACGAACAGACAAAAACAAGAGAAGCAACAGGGCCAATGGATGCAAAAACTACATTTGGGTGGACAGCTGTCACCCATGTGTTGCCCTGGAGACTGTGGAGTCAGTGTCTGTGGGACTCAAACAGGGGCCTAGACGTGAGGAGGCTGCCCACAGTGCGTGGATGAATGCACTGATGCAACTCCGTTTTCACTGTTTGATTCAGGCCAGGGCATCATGAGATCGAGGCCTATCTAATCTTCTCCTGACCCTTTTCTCCACTGTCCACACTCCATTACATCACAATGGCCTTGATTTGATTTGGAAGGCTTTCATTTTATAATAGCAGACAAACACGGCAGCGACCCAAGGCCTCTTCATTATTTAAGCTCAAATCCATTCAGCAGAGAATGATCGCTCAATTCGAGGCATATTTATTTAGGCTACAGTGCTTTTTTTTCTCTCTCTCTCTTTCTTCTGTGTCGTTACCTGAATCGTTCCTGGCCGGCCGTGTCCCAGAGCTGCAGCTTGATCTTCACCCCGGGCTCGATATCAAGCGAGCGGGCGTAAAAATCTACGCCGACCGTCGGGTCCGCCACATCGCTGTAGATGCCGTCCGTGAAGCGCTTCAGCAGCGACGACTTGCCCACGGTCGAGTCCCCGAGCAGGATGATCCTGAACTGGTATTGCCACAAAATATCCATGGCATGACTAGATGTGAAGGATACCAGCGGAGCGTGTGTGTGAGCGTGCAGCGTGTGTGTGAGACAAAGCCCTGCGATCGGCGTGTTTACATGAAGCCCCCCGCTCCTCCTGCTCCTCCTGCTGCTGCCTTCTGCTCAGGAAGAGACGGAGCGCCGAGCCGCCGCAGCAATCATGTGATGGATGTACCTATATCCCGAGCAGAGCCGGGCCGAACCGTGACAACTGTAATAGCCCGGGGTTTAATGATCCCCGGTGCAGCTTTAAGCCGGGGTGGGATGAGAGGCTTTCTCCTCTGCACACGCTGCGTGTTTCCTGCGCACTTTAGCCGTCGATGTGGCTGTGTGAGAGAAATATTTCGCAACTGTTTGACGTTGCTGTTGTCTCTCAGACACCGGCCTCGGATCGGTGTTTGCAGGCAGGCTGCTGTCCGTGGTTCTGAAGTTTGCTGAGGTCGCCTTTTGCGCTTTTTTTCTCTTTACAAGCAATAAACTCGTTTCTCTCCGTGGGAAGTGTGTGTTTACTTAAGTGTCAAAGTGCTGTACTGTTTAGGTGTTTATGCGTTCCACAGATGAACGACAATAGTCCCCCAAAAAGACAGAGGAGGGTTTCCAAAGACGCTTATAAAACTACACATCCCGTCATGCATGAGGCGTCCATGTGAGATATGCAGGCCAATCAGGAGGCAGCCGCTCTGCGCCGACGTATATAACAGCACGAGACGCCCAGCTCGCTCTCTTCCTCTTCAAGACTGTTGCGAGAAGAAACGCAGCTAACTCAGCTAACGGTGAGGCCTCAACTAGTTGTGTTTTTTTCTGACAAAACCTATATATATTAAGTGATGATAATAATTCAGTTTGCTGAGGTTGTTTTTTTTTCTCGTTTATGGCCTGGTAGACCCGTGGGTTGTTGTTCGTTAGTTTGGCTGAACAGAAAAGGCCTGCCGGCTAAAGTTGCTAACGTTAGCTCGCTTGTGTGGGCTGTAGCCCTGTAAGGTCATGATAACAGTACAGCATGGCGTTACAGTTTGTAACTGTTCATTCCACATCCAAATGAGTTTTTATTTAAGTAATTAAATTGTTAGAAGCTCTCCTTTGCCAGTGTATTGCATGTTAGCTGGGTGTTAGCTTAACGCTAATGCATGTGAACCACGTGGTTAAGCTCAATCAACCCATCTCTCAGATAAACATTAAGTGATGCACTTTAAACCAAAGATTGAACTTTTCTCCTTAAACTATTTCATGCAGCAAGTTCCCGTCCTTCTCTAGAGATTTGTGCTGCATCATGTTATTTACCAGTTTAAAATTAGCTAGCATGATTTAGTTGGAGATCTGATGCAATATTACATTAACAACACTTAACGAAGCTCATTACATTTTTAAAATGCCACAAATCTGTTTAAGCTGAATCCATGTGAACCTCCAGCACCATAGCACATGTACTAAATATCCTATGTTTCTCTGCAGGATCAACCATAATTCCTTGATCTGCCTCACCAACCATGGGTGTTTGTGCAAGATGCAGGTATATTTCCTTTTATCAGTACACACTGCTTCTATGAAATTGGCTCCTATCGAAGCCGTTTGTGCTCTCATGTAGCACTGAACGGTCAAAAGGAAGCCGAGATGAAGACTTTCACCGACGGTCGCTGTTCAGTTTTAAAGTAACTGCTCCAGCAACATTTAGGGGAAGGACACTAAACAAAATCACAGGTTTGATGGGCCTGTTGAAAGTGATAGTCTATTAAATCGTTAATCCCCTCTCTACAGGTGTTGGGGACCACAAATGGAGGAGAGAAAAGGAGAGACAACTTCACAGTCAGGTAAATTCCTCAGCCACATCTTGAATATTAACATTTCTGGCTGTGATGACAAACTTGCCCTCACTGAGATTATGCTTGATTGAGACATTAATTTGCTGAGCCACATTTTTAAGAAATCAAAGTTGTGTTGATTTATTAAAAAAAAAAACTGACCAAGTTGCTTCCTTCAGGTGACCCCAATGGCTGACTCTAAAGCGACTGGATGATGACTTTCCATTTCTAGGTAAAGGTTTGCTTGTTTCTTCCATGATTTATTCTCAGCCCACATTACAGCATGCTATCCTAAGGACCAGAGATTGTTTGTAGCTCTTGGTTCTCCAAGTGCATGCTAGAAAATTGGGTGGTCTTTGACTGTTGTGGCCCCCTCTGCCATCAACAGCCACTCAACTGTCCTACAGACATCCTGTGTGATGGTGCAGCAGAGTTGTATAATGCATCAGTGGCATGTTAATCAAGTGTAACAATCTTTCTTCTACAGGCATCAATCTGATTGGCCTACCATCTTTGGGTTGCAGACTCAAGTCTCCCTGGTTGGTTAAGGTATGTAAACATGTCTGTCATGTACTTTTTTTTTTTTTTTTTCCCTGATCCATGATGACCACTTATTACAATGATGACTGTTGGATGAAGCTTGCGGATATGGGACTGAGATCAGATGTATTAGTTCTTCAGAAGAGGAAACTGAATTGCACCAATTAACTTAATGCCATGTTTTATTTCAGGTCCAGTGACAAGTTGGCCAAGTGGCCTAAGTGACTGGGGAATCCAAGTCTTGTTGGTCTTCTATCTGCAGGCTGTCCATTATGCACCTAATGCTGCAGATGGAAGATGCATTGACGGTGTCCTGTTTCTACAACATGTGTACATAGCATCTAAATATTCAATTGAATGCATCTTAAGTGGTGAATATTTGTCAACATCAACAATTGCAATAAACAAAGCATAGAAACAACTTTCTTTTGAAATGTTTTTTAATTCAGTTTTTTTTCCAAAATGACATGAAGCTGTAAAGGTTGCATGTATATCTATACAATAAGGCCACAATCTGGTGGTTCTAGAAATGACTAGGAAAATCCTAAACACTTCATTCTAAGCCATCAGAGCCTACAGGCCAGAACCACCATAGAGTAGGGACTTCTGTTACTTTTGTGATAATGGTTTACAATATACACTGAATAATTTGAGTACATATAAGTCATTCATTTGAAATTGAAGGCAATTTCAACTCCGATATCTCAGAGTCTGGCGTGCTGCTGCCACTCCGATCACTGTACGTGTCCCTGTGTCAAAAACAAACCGCAGTCATTAATCTGTTATGATATAATGATCTGGATGCTGGTTGAGGTGTAATCACGTGCTGCGTTACCGTGGAGACAGACGGCAGCCTTTCTGCAGGTAGCTGGTTAGCTTCCCAGCAGCAGCAAGCAGCAGACCAAGATAGGGAGGTGATGGCTTGATGGGCCGAGACGTGAACTCAGGGTGGTACTGCACTCCAACGAAATATGGATGATCTAAAACCACAAACAAAGTTGTAGTGGAGCAGTTGAGCTTTTCCAAATCTTAAAGTTAACATTTAGCTAGAAAAGGAAAAAGCAACTCGGTATTTCACTCTGCGTACCGTCAAGCTCTATGACCTCCATTCTTTCTCCTTCGACATCCTGACCTACGAAGCGGAAGCCCCTCTCTTCAAAGTGACTCTTGAGCTCAGGATTGACCTACAACAGGACAACACAAAGTTAAAAGGCCGCTCGGATGTCAACAAGGTGGTTTATATGCTGCTGATGAACTGACAGGACAACATACCTCAAAGCGATGTCTGTGCCTTTCATCCACATACTCTGCATCTCCATAGAGCTTGCCTGGAATACAGAGCAGCAGTGAGCGCAGGGGAGATGCAACAACACATGCACACTGGGCTGAGAGGGAATGGGTGGTGTTTCTTACGCAGTACGCTGTTGTTGGTCTTGAAAATGGTCCGTCTCTTCCCCAGCCTCATGGTTCCACCCATCTGCCCGGGGTTGTGTTCTGGCATATCGATCACCTGTGAAAGGTTTATCATGAGCATCTCGATGTGGAGCACTTTTTACATCAACTTACAGCTGGATCAGTTAAGAACTCACCACAGGATGCCCGGTATCTGGGTCAAATTCTGTTGAGTTGGCATCTAAGTGCAAATCAGGCAAAGACAAACCATCAGTTACATTCAGCATGTGATCACGAGCCACTGCAAACTATCAACAATTGCAAAATAAACATATACCAAAAAATGTGACATGTAAGTGAGTTTCATCTATAACAGGGATTTTAAAACCAATTTAGGGAGCCAGCATATGATCAGCTAGTGTTTCAATTATTACACTGCAAAAATCTGATTGTTCAAAGGGATTCAAAGGCAAACATTTTCTCTTCGATCTGACAAGATCATTTTAAAGTCTTAAGTCCATTCACCAGCCTTCTTTGGAGCTTTTAACTACGTCTCAGCCTCTGTCCAAAAGTTCTACTACAATCAAGAATGACTATCTGTGCTCAATTTCTTCTCAGTTTGGGAACTGGACTGCTAATCAAAAAAAAGTTTAAATAACCTGTTAACTCTCTTCAGTCCTTTAACTTATTCAAAAAAGTGAATATAAAACACTGCACCTGTTTGGTTTTGCTATATGGGAGAATTAAGATTACCTTTCCAGCCGAGTGAGTTCCTGGCAAATTCACATACAGCCAGCTGCATACCAAGACACACACCTGCAGGGACAGATTCAGAGTCAAGACGTGTGTTTACTGTTGTTGATGCTGCCATCAATGCCATTCCTCTCAATATGATCCATCTGACAGAACACATCAGGTATGCAGATGCTGCTGAACGATGTGATCATAGTTATCCTGACAGTTACCTAGGAAAGGTTTTTTCTGTTGCCTGGCCCAGCTGATGGCGTGAATCTTTCCTTCAGTTCCTCTGACACCAAAACCTCCTGGGACCAGGATGCCACTGTAGATAGAGGAGAAACATTTAGGTGCAACCACCAATTTGCTGTCCAGGCTGAGTTACTGTCAGAAAACGTATCAGCACTCACTCAGCACTGCAGAGTTTCTGCCACGCCTCGTGGTATTTCACCGGCTCGTCCTGAAGAGTGTTCGGCTCCAAAAACGCTGAGTCTATATACTGAAAGGAGACATGTTGGCTTTAGGTGGCAGCACCGAGGACTTGCAGATACATAAAGATCTATTTTCCATCTCATAGCTTCTGCTTGGGCCACACTTTTATTTCTGTTTCCCCTCTTTAGAGGACATGCAGCCTGTGACTCACGCTGAATCATTGATGCAGTGGATGGAGCACTCCTGTCCCGACCTGCTCTCCCTCTAACAATCCACGTGTGACAGAAAGTGACAGAGGTGGGAGCATTTAGCTGCTCTTTATAGGGCAGCTCCACACTGAAATTTGTATGTGCTGACCTCTGAGTTCAACATTCAAGTCTGTTGTACTTTTAAAATGCTGCTGAGTAGAAGTATTTAAGTATTACCAACAAACAGTACTTGGAGATCCAGGAACATGTTTTTTTCCCACTTTAATGTTTTATGCAGAGACCTAACCAGGTCTATTCAACCACATCTATGTGTGTGTGTCAGAGGCAGGAACAGTATAAATTTGCTTCAAACACAAATTATATCTCATCAGCAGTAGATGCACTCTCCACCTCTCCACATATACTTCTTACTTAACACTGTGTACATACCTTAACTTCCAATTTATGGCTAATGGCCAGGGCTGAGTGCTCCAGCGCCTTGATGACAGAAGCATAGGAGTCAGAGAACTTGGTGTATTTCCCAACCAGTGCTATAGAGCAGTGCTCCAGGAGTCTGTCTGACCTGTGAACACAGCATGTGTGTGTAGATCTATTAGTATATATTGTATAGTATTATCACCACATCATGTAGAGCAGGAAACACAGCAGAGCGGCTGTCTTCATCCCAAATTCATTCTTAACCGATGATTTCCTCTGTGATGTTTGATATCTACGGAGAACTCACCTGTCGGACATCTCCTTCCATTTAGTCAGCATCTTCCTGGGTCGCGCCTCTATGGGCATGTTCAGTCTCCTGCTCAGGTAGCCCACCACGCCCTGGTTCTCCAGCAGTAAGGGGACTCTGTAGATGGACGACACGTCGTGCACACAGATGACCTGGGAGGAGACGGGTTGATGAGTTTAGTGTGACTGAGGGTGAGGACTCCACTTCTAAGAGGACAAGACAAGCGTGTTAGTGACGCACCTGTTCGGGCTCTACGTGGCAGAACATGGAGATCTTTTCTTTGACAGAGTTCTCCAGAGCGGTGGAACAGCGACACATGATCTGTGGGCAAATGTGAGATGAAACTTTCATGACTGCTGAAGGACAAATTTCACACAGGAAATACAATCAGGAAAAGAGATAAATAGGAATAAGATAAAGCCTTGACAATGGACGACAATTAAATGAGAGATTAAAATTTTTAATTTTAAGTATTTCATGATGACTTAGGCTCAGTTTTCCAGAGTTTCAATGTGGAAAACAATAATGCCAAATTCCTCACTTTGAGCTCAAACATCTGTATCCAATCGAGTAAATGAGGTAATGTAAAAATAATAATTTACTTAGTATTTGATGGTCACATCCTTAAAGTTTGTACCGGTACCATAAAAACACACAGCCTACACAGAAGTACTTGAACTGATGTAGAGTAGGACTTCCTTTTGGAACCTTTAATTTACTGAATGTACTGAATTACTGTATATACTGATTACTTTGTCCGACACTTGGTGCTGCAACAAATCTTCATTTTCACACAGCACAATACAACTGCACTTTTACTGCTGTGCATCTTTATCAAAGTTTGCATTGAGGACAGCAAACACTTTGATGCTCTTCTAAATAAGCCAGTGTGGTGCTGTGATGTTTCTTTCAGGAACAAAGAGGAGAAGCTTTGCTGAAATAATATGTTGTTATGATCGTCACGTGGTAAGCTTTGGTAAAAAAGGCCATATGTATCACATTCTCTGACCTCCACACTCCACAATAATGCAGACGTTTGATACACACCACCGACTTAAGTGATACACTGATACACAGTCAGACTGAGGGTTTTTAGAAGGACGAGTGTGCAGAGCTGAGGACTCACCAGGTCAGGGGACAAACCGAGTCCTCTCAGCTCTCTGACGCTGTTCTGTGTTGGTTTGGTCTTTTGCTCTCCTGTTGCACTGGGCTGGACATAAAGCAATGGACAAAACAGGCTTCGATCAATAACACAAGAAACTGAAAAACTGACTGACACACGGAGCTCCCCTGAAATGATGATGATCATTGTTACGATTCATTTATTCAGTTTTAGGATTAACTGTGAATTAAACCTGAGAAAACTGTAAAATCTCCATCATTTACCAGAGCTCAAGGTGACATCTTTCAAAACAAATTATAATATTCATTCTACTCAGAAATTATGTAAGTAGTTTATTGTAGATCATTTAATTAAAAAATGAGAAATTATTATTTTTCTGTCTTATCAGTTAATTGAGTGATCATTTCAGCCCATTAAACTTCCTACTAATAAAAAGGTCAAATGAATCAAATTTTACATTTTCACTCTGTCACAAACACGAATATTTTAACCACACTATTACTGCGCGCCCTTCACATCGTTTTTTTGTCTCAATCCTCACGTGGCGAGCACCTGTGTTGGTTTAATCATGTTAACAGCTGCCTCAGGCTCCTTCACTGGTCAGAAGGGCAACTTAGTAAGAGCGTACTATAGCAAACATAAATCTGCACTACAAAATACATATTCAGCAAGTGTGTTTTAGTTCAGAGAACTAAGTGTGTTTTAGTTCAGAGAACATTTCTCAAAATGTCAATGAACAAGAAAAAGTCCTAAACAGCAGAAAGACTCTCGCACAGACAGATTTCTGCTCATGCTGTTGCACAATCAGTGCTGAGGAGTTCTGGCCTGTTAGGGGAGGTTCTCCGCGTGAGAGGAGAGATGTTTACGGAAAGCTGGGTGACAATAAGCTTTCTGAAGAGAGACCGTGATGAGAAAAAGGGAACCTGACTGTCGCTCTCTTACCTGTGGTATCAGACTGACGTGAATGTTACAGAAGTTTTCTCTCTTCACTTTAAACTGGAACTGCCTGAAGGCCTCGATGAAAGGCATGCTCTCTATGTCTCCCACGGTGCCTCCTAACTGCGAACAGTCACATGTGTGATGGGTTACAACCATGACAGTCTTTGCCTCAGCGGGGCCTTGATGCAGCAGATAACTCAAAATATTTCATCTGATAGTGCATATTATGATATGAGAGACGACATGCAAAGCTTACCTCTATTACACAAACTTGAGGTTCAACATCGTCATCGTCAACTGGTACTTTGGCCTGTTTCACAACCCATTCCTGGATGGCATCTGTGATGTGTGGCACCACTGGAATGAGAGAATAAACACAAAGTCACTCTTGGCTAACCATTAACTTCCATTACCAGGATTCTTCAGCTCTCTTAAAATGCAGACATGTACCCTGCACAGTCTTGCCCAAGTAGTCACCCCTCCTCTCTTTGTTGATGACAGACTGATAGATCTTGCCGGTGGTCAGGTTGTTGTCTCTGGTCAGCCGGATGTCGAGGAAGCGTTCGTAGTTCCCCAAATCCAAGTCCACCTCACCCCCGTCATCCAGCACAAAGACTTCCCCTGCACACGAGAGGGCACGACGCAATCGTAACACATTCAGAACGCACAGCTGCTCAATTCTGAAGGTTTTAAATGAGAGCCATCACTTCCTGGAACGTACCATGCTCGTAGGGTGAAAAGGTGCCGGCGTCTATGTTAATGTAAGGGTCGATCTTGATGGCGGTGACATGGAGACCACATGACTTAAGGATTGTGCCCACGCTGCTCGCAATGATGCCTTTGCCGATGCCTGAGATGACTCCTCCGGTGACCAGGATGTACTTCATCATGGTTCTCTGGTGTCTATAGAGATGAATGACAGATTAACATGACAGAAAATCATTCAAAAGTGAATATGAGCTTTATGAGCTTTAAGGTTAACTGAAAAAAGAAGAAAATACATGTGTGTATAGATCATATCTGTGGATATAGACTTTTAGCCAAACATTGAATTAGTTTATCAAAAGTGTATCTTTTGCAGATTTACTGAAAGAGTATTCTCAGTTTTGAAAATGCATAAACTAGTGCTAGGCAGTATACTGGTTTGCACTGTTATGATATTAATTTTTCATATACTCGCAACACCTGTTTAAATAGCCTAAATATGTCCGGAACGCAGCGCGGCGGTACATTGTTTCCCAGGGGCCGTATTTCATGGCTGCGCACCTAAACACACATGGAACAGAGCGCAAGTAGTTGTGACGTTGTTGAGCGTCATGAAAATGATCAGGGGAGCCTCTGACCCAGAAGAACTTTTGCCGAAAAAAGGAGCCGTGTCTATTGTCTGGAGGTACTTCGGGTTTAAGAGGTCGGACGTGAACCAGACAACAATTTACTGCAAGAGCTGTCAAGCTAAAGTT
>JAVQJZ010213696.1:0-13368 GCA_036025355.1 Leiopotherapon unicolor | reverse complement strand
TATTTTTTTTTTTAGTATAAATGTCTGTGGTAATCCAGTGTCCGATTCTGTGGTATTCTTGAAAAATAGCGTAATACAAGTTATTTACCACACTGTTGTTTTTCCAAAAGGATGTCGATAAGGAAGAGTGTGAGGATTCTGCAGTAGAACTGACATATGTGGCTGGCAGCTGAAGGCAACTTTGCAGTTGCTACAGTCAATCTGGTCATCAAAGTTTGGGACTCAAAGTCTTAAGTCTGGCAAAATATAGTGATCTGAATCCTCCTAATAGTCCGTCCTCGTAGACGAGAGACAGCCGTCAACATAAACACATGGCATCTGTGCTCGCTCCTGATGGAAAATTGTCCTCGTGTCTTCCTGTGCCATAAACTCTCTATTTGATTCTCTCTCAATATTCTCACTGTCACGATCCTTCCAGCGTTGAAAAAATACTTTTTTTAAACTCTTAAAACTAGCCTTTATTCTACATTTTGTCTCCCAAAGCTTTTTTTTTTTGTTGTATGATGTGCTTTAGCATCCATTGGGGAGTTTAATACACCTCCATGGTTCTCATGGGAAAAGCCTGATGGACTCATCCAGCTCTGTCTCAGTGAGATGGGCTCTCTTTGAACTGGAGGAAGAAACCAAAATGGTGGAACGGTAGGGGTGGTGTAAAAACGGTCTCTGTCCTGACACAGTGTTTTCTGCTTTGTGTGCTGCTTTGTGAACACACAGTCTCCAAAGACAGGGCCTAAAAAAAAGACCAGCGGTACAGGCATTTGGGCTAAAGCACAGTGGCGTTGTGGCCCTCCATCCTGGGCAGCCTGGGGTCCTGCACTGTCCCCATGGTGACCAGCAGCGGGCGGCTGTCCTCAGACATACCCGACCGACCCAAGGACACTGAGGTCGGAATGGAGACCCCCCTCTGGTGGGCAGCTGAGGAGGGAATGGAGGTGCCCTGCTGGGGTGGAGGGGGCTGTGAGGGTGCGTTGGGGTTACCGTGGGCGGCCTCCAGCGGTATGCCTTGCTCCTGGTAGCCGTAGCCGATGTTCCCGCAGGGGAATCGTCTCAGTCTGTAGAGGGGAACCGGGGGCAAGGCGGCTGAATCTAAAAGCAGAGGTGACTGGGCAGCTGGAGGTGGTGGTGGGGGTAACAGGGGCCTGCACAGACCTTGCTGCTGCTGCTGCTGATGGTGCAGCATCTGGAGCTGGTGCTGCTGCTGGAGCTGATGCTGGAACTGCTTGTGCTGGTGCTGGTGCTGGAGACCGAGCGCCCCTGCCACCTCAGCCACAGTCCGGCCCACGTGCTCCTGCCCCTCACCGGGCACCCTGCTGCTGCTGCCTCCTGCTCCTCCCACCCCTCCCTGCCTCTGCTGCTGCTGCTGCTGCTTCCTCTGCTGCAGGAACCACGAGCCGTATGTTGGGTTCCAGAGACTGGTGCTCTTCCCGCTGTGGCCCTCCTTCTCTTGTGGGTGGCCCTGGGTGAACGCCAGGTTGATGTGCCCCCCTTCTGGGCTGGGCTGGGTGGTGACATGAGGTCCCTTGGCAGTGAGTGTGGAGGCGGCCGTGGAGGTGACTGTGTTAGTGGTTGTCATGGTGATGGAGGTCTGCGTGTGAGGCTGCTGGTGCTGTTGGAGGTATGGCAGGGGCTGAGCCGACGTCTGTGCTTTGGCCTCCAGTGCTGTGCTAGTCACGACAGTGTGCTCCACACCTCTCCGGTTCTCCTCTGAGGGATAAGATGGAGGCGGCTGTGGAGCTTCCCCATCAGGCACCTGGGCATTCACCAGCACAGTTGGACCTGAGGGGTCGTCAGTGTGCATGGGTACTCGCTCCTCCTCTTCAGGGAGAGGTCCATACTCTACAGGCAAGGGCATGGTCACCACATCAGGGTCCTAAATTTGGGAAGGGTAAACCATCAAGATATCAGAGTTGTTGAAAAGTGTCAGTACATGTAGTCAGCTGGAGCTAATTAACATAAATGAACCAAAATCTAAAATAATCTCTTTCCATAGTTATCTGCTGTCTATATACAAACTCAAGCTCAGGTAGTTACAGTGGTGAGCTATATTGAAAAATACATGTAAGGTTACATATATAATTTGTATAATGCGAGCAAAATCAATTCTTTCTAAAGGAACTTTAAGTGTATTAATTATATGCTGACTTTTCTGTGGCTGACTCTTCAGATAAAAAAGAGACCTGGAAGGATAACAGCAAGCAGCTGCATCATTTTATCTGATCCTCATCGGGTGTTTTTTCTTTATAGATAACCAATACAGGCTTGGAGTTTAATTTACAGAACAGAATGGCCCATTTAATCATATTTAGGTATTTTCCTCTAACGGTATTTTAGGTATTTTCCTCTTACATGGCGGTCGGGCTCCCATGCTGTGCTCTGTTCAGTTACCTGTAAGCAGTAGTCGATTCTCTCCAGGATGGTGGAGAAGTTGGGCCTGTCCTCAGGCTGATGTTGCCAGCTCTGGGTCATGATACGGTACCTAAAGATGCACAATGATGGGCAGAGACACACAGGCAGAAAACACTGAATGAAAACATGTTCTCCCGCTTGCTGTGGAGGAAACAAACAGAAAACAGAGGCTGACCAGCAGCATCTCTCCAGCTGATTGAACAAATGCCAGATTGATCTGTTTTGACAAAATATTCTGATTAGCTGTTTTCTCCCTTCTGGCAGAATGGAAGCGTAATCTCCCACTAGTTTGTGTTGAATTGGAGATGCAGATTATGGGAGAAACTAACAGTGAAGTTAATTCCTGAGATATGATTTTAATTGCTGAGCTTATTCCAACTGTTGCTGCTGCTTTCGTTAATCAGCGTGTCCTGTTGGGAGACAAATGAGATGCTGCTGTTCACTCTGTCAGAGAAAACGAGCCCCACACATTTACAGGGAATGGTCGCAAAGTCATGTGAGGAGCGACGCATAAAGCTGTGAAATCCCAGAAAGGCCAAAGTGTGGCTCGAACGTGTACGAGAGGGGGAGAGAGGATGCATGTGTGTGCATCAGGCCATATATAATTTCTAATAGAGTTGGCTGCAGAAACGGTATCTGAAAGGTGAGTGAAAAAGAGAGTGCGATATGGAAATGTTTTTTAAGCTCCCTATCAGCTCCCCATGACTTCTTCCAAATCATAAACATGAAAGAAAACTATCGATGCAGTATCCATATTAAAAGCACTGAGAGTGAGCTCCCGTAAAACGCTCTGACGCCTCCTAGGGCTTAACTCGTTTGCGTGTCAATATCGGCGAATCATGGGGGCCTTTCATGTCGGCCTCTGTGTTCTTTTTTTCATGCGTACGATGTATACCTCGTACTCTTGTTTATGTTATGGAGAGGCTTAATGAGGCCTCAAGGGATGGCCTCCTCCTTGTGGTCATGTGAGGTATATGAACACATCCAACAGCATCTGTGTGTTGCCTCTGCACTTACACTGGCCCGGGGCAGTTTTTAGGTGGGTCCATTCTTCCGCCGTTGGTCACGAACTCCAGCACCTCCTGGTTGCTGCGGCTGGGATATGGCATGTAGCCCAGAGAGAAGATCTCCCACAGCAGAACCCCGAACGACCTTAAAGATGGAGATGATGAAAGGAAAGATTAGTTACGCAGAGAGGAGGGAAGAGGGTGAGACTAAGGACAATCAAGTCATAAATTATAAGCATCGTCAGAGCTGAAGCTATAAAGGATGAGACCAGAGGACGAGAATTAGATCGCGACAAGACAAGGAATTTAAAAAAAAAGAAAAAAAAAACATGGCTCGGGATCAAAGACGTTGAAGGACGGAGGAAGGTGGATAACAGAACGGGAGCGGGCAGAAGGCGTCTGAGTGTGAAATATAGGAGGTGAACTCAGGGTGAGGTGAGAGGGATTCTTACCACGTGTCTGTTTTAGATGTGAAGATGCCCTCCATGAAGGCCTCAGGTGGCATCCACTTCACTGGCAGCATGGCACGTCCACCCTTCCTGTAGTAGCTTGCCCTACACGCACGCACGCACGCACGCACGCACATGCGCGCACACACACACACACACACACACACACACACACATTTTGAATGGTAACATGTTTGACGACTAACCACTTGGCTTATAATAGTAATATTCTTTCCTGTTAATAATCAACAAATAATAAAAAAAGGAACAATCGTAACATGAAATCTGTACTTTGCAGCACCGTCACCATGGCAACACCACTGCCCTCAAAAGCAGATGGCAACAGCAGCCACGAAAAAAAAAAAACAAAGAAAAATTCTAACATCCAGCAATTAATTCACTGTTTGTCAGTGCGATTGGATCAGCGCTCTAATCGCATTTTCAGCTTGCTAACATGTCGGTGTGAGAGACCCTCTAAGAACTCCTTATCTTGCCAAGAGGAGAGAGGCAGCTTTTTCACCAGGCCGAGACCTGTCTGAGTCATTTTTAATGCTGCCTGACGCTCGGCGTCGGTGGAGAAATTATCTGATGTGTGCTCTATCTGATTGTTGGTACTGATAGAGGTCACTGTCTGGTTCATCTCGCCCTGCTCGAGGCACGCGGCGAGGACAGACGTGAACGGGGCTCTGCTCGGCTCCCCCGTCCGCGTGGGAAAAATGGACAAACGTCAAGATCCGAGTTAAGTGGTGTCAGCTGTGTTTTGGCTGGAGAAAAGCATCATTTGGCATCGTTTGCCATTGCAGAGGACTAAATCTGTTTACCCCGAGCGATTTTGTCACAAAAATCACACTTTTTACCCCTGTAAGCAGTTGTTTGTTAACATAGCAAGAGCTTGGTGATAAAAAGCACTGCGCTAGCCTGTAGACACACGTCTGTGACTGGAAGGTTGCTAGTTCAAATCCCAGGGCCTTCTGGGAGACTAAAGGAGTAGCACTGACACTTTTTCTCCTTTCGTTTTCAAAATCTAGACAAGTAAGTGAAACCGCTCTGCTGGAGCTGCTGAAGGACTGTAATTACAGTGGGCAGTTCCCAGGTGTGAATTTGAAGCAGGATGAGAGAAGAGTATGGTGCTTGGTTGCCGTTCCCAAGACAAATAAAAACTACACAAAGTAAAATAAGATAGAGAATAGGTAAGATTTGCAAACAGACCAAAACAGGGTGGCAGAGAATAAAACAGACAATTGCTGTTTGGATAAAATACAGGACAACAAGCAAAGAAATACAAGAAGAAGAAGAAGAAGAAGAAGAAGAAGAAGAAGAAGAAGAAGAAGAAGAAGACAAGATTGTGGTTTTGGGAGCCTGAGCTCTTCAGATATGGAACCCAAAGCCTGTGGGCCCAGGCTGCATGACCCATCACATTTTGTCTTTAGTTTAAGGAGGATTTCAAGCTGATTTCAAGCTGTGCTCTTACTCACCAGGGGCAAAAATGTCTGAAGTGCTGTGAAAATCTGGAGCTATGCATGGCTTAAAAGTAATCGGTAACATGAAATCCAAACTACTGTGCAAGTAGTGCCAGGAAACTGAAACAAATGTGATATGCTGCATCCCACCTTCCTAACTTAACCAGGTGCAGCCTAAACTGGTAACGTTACTTACTTGCTTAAAACCATCATTTTGATGTGATATTTATGAAAATGTAAATTCATGTTTGAAGGTTAAATGAACAAAGATACAACTGCATTTCCCACAGTATCGATTTAGGGCAAACAACAAGAGCCAGCGCTCATTGTTTGGTTTAACTCGTAGCTACAGCTGTGTGTCTTTAGGGGAGCTGCAAGTAGAGATGAATATAGATGGCATGCTGTCTGATAATATGGCTAAAAGGGAAATATATGCTTAGCAAACTATTGGCATAAGAAATTACACATAATCAATAAAGCAGAAAAAACAATCACTAGTTGAGTCTGTTTGCTTGACAGATTAGCTGAGAAGCACTGCAGGGCAGGCACACAGCTCCCGCCCAACTCTTTAATCTATCACTTAGAATAACACAATCAATTCAGTGATGGGAATCAGTTTCCTCCCCCATTTTTAGAACTGCAATTAATGGACTGAATCCTGTCACCATCTTGTCTACCCAGCACCCCCGTACCTGGTTTCCCTCTAATTTTCCTGTCTATTCCCAATAAAGGCCAGAATTATCACCCACTGGTTGTTTGCCCCCACCAAACCAGTCAAGTTGCAGTTCAAATCTACATCTGTCCAGACTAATATAACATATGTGGTGAAGACTTTGAAGGAGTTTAATAACATGGTATTGGGTGGATTTTTTGATGAAATGGAATCTATCTTGACATTCATGATTCCAGTGAATTATTTCCAGTGAGAAACGTGCTGTCTTCACTTTTTTTTTATATAGGACTGACAGAAAGCTTCATCACTTGATGTAACAGCAACCAGCTAAAACTCAATATGAGGAAAACCAATGAGTTTGTCCTGGTTACACCCCTGTCCTGGTTATCGGCAAAGAAAGGAAGCTAAGATGGTGGACTCATACGTTGGGTATGACGATACATTCAATAAAAGAAAATTCAAGGTTGAATGATCACAGTGAATTTGACCTTTTCACTTTTCAATTTTATCCTGCTGGGCATTTGTGTGAAATTTTGTCATACTTAGCATATGAACTCTTCAGTTATGGCCAAAAACATTTCGTTTTGTGAGGCCACAGAAGCTTTTGGCCTTTAACCACCAAATTCGAATCAGTTCACCTTCAGTTCAAGTCAATGCTTGTGTTAAATTTGAAGAAATTCCCTCGAGGTGCCCCTGAGATTCACAAGAATGGGACTTGCAGACAGACAGATGGATGGTCAAGGGAAGCAGCCTGGCCTTCATAAAAAGATCCAATTAGATGACAGAGCTGTGACAGCGGCTGCTCAGTGGATGAAAAGGCCTTCAGCAATAAGGAGTTTACAAAAAAACCTGCCCATCATGATCCCCTTCATTCTCAGTTGCAATATATTTACAGCCGCCACCTTTTCTGCACGTAAACTAAACCTGTAAAGAAAGATGATCTGAGCACATGGAACTTTTGGACACTGCTATTCATTCGGTTATCTTCCCATTAGAAAATGCTGAAATACTGTGATTGAGGGTTGGTAAAATGTAACGCATAAGACTGATAATCCTGCTCTATCAGTGGATCGACCCTTTTTTCTTTTTTAGCATGGGGTTTATGGACATATTTATTACAACTGCTAACACCACCAACACGGACTGAAAGCTGAGCCACAGATTAGGGAGGCTTAAATACAGTCCCAGGAAATCTATAGCACAAATGGGGGTATTTTATACGCGTGTGTGTTTTTCCTTGTGTGAGCAATTCAGTGTGCAGAAGGGAAGCTGGAGGATGGAGTGTTAGAGGCACAGTGAGAGACAGAGGCATCGTGCAGACTGCGTTGAATGGAGAGGGAGATAGAGGAACACAATGTGGAGCCTGACGCTTGTCTGTTCGTTGAGTGTAAAGACTTTGTTCTGCATACTGTGTGTGTGTGCATGTGTGTGCAAGCGTGTGTGAGTATGTGTGTGTGTGCAGCAGGCTGAATCAATACTACCTTAAGTCACACCACACACCACTGTCAGTCTCTTGTTCCTGTGAGAATATGGTCATTTAAGGCAAAATAACAATTCCTTTCTGAAGGCACACTGAGTCTTTCTTCATAGTGGAGGCTGTTTACCTTGGGATGATTACTGACTGGCAGCTATTGTTTACCCAGCTTTTTATTTACCGCTGCATCACCGGTGTGCAAGCATGCATGTGAGAGAGGAAGTCAGTGGAATACCACGTGCAAGTACGCCCGCGGCTCTCCTATCCACAATATAAAAAGCTGACATTAAGCCTTGTCCCGGTCCCTCCCTGTGACGGCCCCTGCCACGACCTCAAAAGGACTCCCATGTCTCCTCGTCAAATAGCACGATGGCCACATTGTGAAACAGCAAAAATAACACACTGACGGCGTAGCGGCAACGTGCACAAGACAACCACCCCTCCCTCTCAAAATAATAACAAGAATAATAAAACAAATGCCAGCCCCGGCTCCACGGCTCCAGGCTGAGAGATAAAAACAAAATCACATCGAGGCACCTGAAAAACTGACATCAGCAATTAAATCAAACGCTCCTAATGCGGCTCCCCAGGGGTATTGTGCAACAGCCTCTCCCGGATGCTCTGAGAGTGACTTTGCTCTTGTGTGACTTTCCATCGGATGGTTCGAAAGTGCTGCGTTGATATAGCTGAATGTTGTGACATATGTCCCCTGCTCTAATTTCTTACCAGATGAAAGGCTTTGGAGATTTCCCTGCTGGATTGCGCATTCATTTAAATGGTGTCACGTGAAATTGTGGGTAGCCGTATTAAAAAGTTTGAGCTAAGAATAATGAGACGCCGCTGGGACTACAGACGAGCTGATGTAGATTAAAAGGAGGCATCAGGACAGCAGCGTGATGGAGAATAAAAACACTTTCACAGCTGAGAGTCAACATTTACCAGCTCCAACGTATTCATGGTAATTGCCATGGTATTTAAAATTAGAGCTGGTACTAAACTGAAATAGTCTAAATCTGATCATGTTTTTCTTTCATGTATATATCTAGTGTATTTTATGTCCATGTAGTCGAATATAGCTTGCACGTAACAGCCTCTCTATTACTGAGTGCAGCTTTCCCAGGTTTTGCTCTTGCATTTGGATTTGCCATGTACTGTGGTTGAAGAATTGTTCATACCCACAGTTTCATTTGGGCAAACAGAGTGAAAAAGACTTGGAGTTAGACTTAGTTAAGGTGAGACTGTTGAGAAACTTGCATCACACTTGAACTTGCCCAGAGAGTCTGGTATTAAATTACACTCTGACCACAGGATTGCCAGAGTAGACGATACTCATATGAGTTTAAATATTCATGTGGGTGGTTATTGCATGCAATGATTGAAAGTGTTGGTTGGGAGGCTGAGATATTTCATACTGCTAACTGCACAACACAGTCATAATAACACTGTTTTTATGTTTTTTGAAGTTTTTCTTTCTTATTTCTCAGTTAGTTTTGTCTCAGGCCCCTTTCGGCCTCATCTGGACTTGAAGTCAGCTGAGTCTTGGTTTCGAGCCTACCAGGGTGGTCCACCTTACATCAGTCAGTGACCTGTGCTGGAGTCCTACCTGTAAATGTCTCGAGCCATCCCAAAATCTCCAATCTTTGCCACGCGGCCCGACCCTTTGCAGGTCAGTAAGCAATTCCGAGCTGCGATGTCCCTGAAAGATGAGAGAAACGCATACACACTGTTAGGTCACAGCATGTATTTACTGCTCAGATTGATGGACTTTTTATTAGAACACACCAACACTCAGCCTCTGCGGGTTTGAAGTTATGGGATTTTAAATGTATGGGGAGTAAAATGAACAGTGACATTCACACAGCTTAGCTCACGGCTTGATCATCCCTGGCTTTTCATATATTTGCATCTATAAGCCCCATGTATGAAACACCTATAGATGCTCCCCTGTTGGATCGAAGTTCCGTGTAACAACCAGTTGCCCTGGGCAAGCGGGTGAAGGGTATAGTTTCCTACAGTGCCTTTATAGCTCTGCCCACATGGTGCATCCAGAGAAAAGATTGAAATGTTCCACTGTACGTAGGCAGGGTGGGTTAGAGGAGGAAATTCATAAAATTCATATTTGCACTGTACAGGCTTGGTTATTCTTTGAGAAAATACAATAGTTTCCTGCAGCGTGCTCTACTCCTGTCTGGGGAAAAGGAAAAAGAGCCCACACACTGTATTCTTCTTCCCAGGCGTCGAACTTTCTTACTGTCTTAAGAAGTGACGTTGTGAGCACTGAAGACAAGTGTGCACTAGGTCCAATAAATACGTAGACTTTAACATCAAACTGACATCGTGCGACACTGAGCTCACGCTGGATCACGAGACGGGGACGGGCTGGAAAACTAGCAGCGATACAAAGCGGAGCACTAAACTCTGAGCGTGTGGACGGGAACATGTTGTTTTGATGCTTTGCCTCAGCACTCTGATTAAGTTGGATGTGAGATGACACAATGAGGATAAAGTAATAGTTCAGGCTGATTTAAACTGAGGCAGGGACTGCACCATGCATGGTCGCCCCACTTCAACGTGCCAGAAGTGTTCAACTTATAATATTATAGTTCTACTTCAAGTCTGATAATAAATAATTTAATATGAAATAAAAACAGCACTGCTTCAAGGGCATCCAGTTGCTTTCAGTTTATCTCTTCTTGGTTTGAGCCCAATTTAGACCGAAGCAGATGAATGAGTGTTAGTAAACGGAGAAATCAAACCAGCTACAGAGAATTTCCTAAATTGTGCTATCACACCACACATATCCTGTTCAAGAAAATGTAGAGAAACAATCAGTCCATCTCGGGGAATATTAGCAACTTTGGGAAGACTGAATAATTTCTATCTTAGCATGAAAACAATCAGCATGTGAGAGTGCACACAGAAACACACACACACAAACACTTTAAGAAGATTCTTTCTTGTGAGGTGCTGCAGCTAAATCCAAGTAGTCCTTGTTTAATGGCTTGGAAGAATTCATGCAAATGATTTGCTTTTGCTTGTAGGCAAGGATGAGCCTCGAAATGCAGCAGTAGCTGTCACAGACTGCTTGCAGAGGGCTTAAGGGAAGGACACAGTGCCATTGCACATGCAGCACAGTAATGGGAGAGCAGGCGGTTACTAAAACAATGTTAACCGGCTTCATACTGTAGGCCTTATTTACAGTCAGTTTCAACGGCAGCGTAAAGACCCATTTCACTGCAGCACCTAGAGAACAATCTGTATTATTAGTCTATTTTAACACCCGAGGGTGCATTAAACTGGCCCTCCTCAGCACAGCACTTCTTTTCAATGTTAGGAGCACGCCTGTTGTAAAATAGAGTAACTGAAGAGCAAGACCACATGATCCGCTGGCTGAAAAAAAACAACAACAAACAAAACAGATAGAAGCCACCACAGAGAGAAGCACAGAAACACACAAAAGCCAGAGAGAAGGCAGCATTAACCCTGTTGGGGCTCAGCACTGCTCATCATCCAGCCCCGTAATCCCTGAAAGAAAGCTGCATTTTTTTAGTAGTGGCTACTCCTCCGCCCTGCCTCGCTCACCTGGCCTTTTCTCAACCCATGAGTAAACACACCTCTATAAAAATTGAAATTAGCCTCAAGGACAGTGTCAGGGTGAATTTTAATACAGGTTTGGAGGCAGAAAAGCTGGCTGTATAGAAGCTCACGAGCCTCTGGAGAAGAGTCAGCCATTAGGTGGATTGATAGGGCTTTACTGTGCCACGTTAGGGCAAACAAGGTTTAATAGGCCTCGTTTGTCATTGGCCAATTCCTAGGAAGTCAAAGAGAGGCATGACGGAAGGGGAGTGCACTTTAATTGTCTTGATGTGATTGTAGGAGCAATTTTGACCTTTTTCCATTTTGACATGCACGTGACTTTCCGCATGGACGTCCACGAAGGAGAGAGGCAGGTTCAATCAAAACATTTTTAAATTCTTTTGTCACATCCTCTGGTTCACCAGTCGCTGTGATAATACATATGGAAGGGGCATTCGGCCGACTTGTGCCTTGGATACAGACCATAAAAAGGCAAGCCGGCTTTCCCATCTGGCTCCTCTGACGCTAAACTCATCACTTGTCCTTTCTGCTATCATACGAAAGGCAAAAGCCATGCAGAGTCCATATGTTCCGCTTGGACGGATGCAGCTAGCTCATAATTCAGAGTAGAAGTCGGCAGATAAATGTGGTCAAGTCTGTGTTCGTTCAGTTTGTGTATGTTTTCTTTTGCACATTTGCATTCCATATGTGTGGATATGCGTCCCCATATGTACAGCCTGCTGTTTAAAGTTTGTTTTTCTCTCTGCCTTTCTGATCTCTTTAGCTAGGAGGAATATGGGGCCACAGAAAACAATACATCCATCCATAATTGTATGCCATATTTGTTTATGCCAACACGTTTTGCATATTCATACGCAAAGTGTGCGACTGTAGTGTGAAGAACCTGTGTATAAATTGGTTCTCCTCCAGATACTGGCATCCCTTAGCGATGTCTCTGGCCACGTTGAGAAGATCCACCATGGACAGGCTGGATGGGTGCTCCTGATCAAAAACAAAGGAAGCAGAGAAAGGTACAGAATGTAATATTAGGGAGTATATCTGAGACAAACAGGTGTAGTACGCATCGTGGTGGTAAAAAAAACCCCCCCAAAACCATGAAAATCAGACTGATCTAACTGTGATCACACTGTGCTCAATTCTGGGGCCTTGTGAGAAGAACAGAAGCGGTAGCTTAAGGTGTTAAAAAAAAAGGGAAGTGAAAAAGAAATACAACATTCAGTGATAATGTGCACTTGAGCATGGCAGCAGTGTGTCTTACCAGCCGGGGTCTGGTCTCCCTCAGGAAAGTCTTCAGGTCTCCTCCGGCCATCAGCTCCAGCAGGATGAACCTGGGCATGGCCTGCAGACTGACTCCGATACAACGCACAATGTTCTGGTGGCTGAACTTACTGCAGAGACAGTAACAGCAGCAGGCAACAGTGAGTCAGAAATGGCCTTGTTGGCACAGTGTGACAGACAGAATTTGGTTCACGTTAAAGTTATAACCTGATGATGAGAGCCTCCATGAGGAAATCCAATTCATCTTGCTCTGAGCAAACCTCAGGAAGCGTCTGTTGTAAATAGAAAAGTGCAAATAGAAAGTATCTGAACTGTAAAAGCTTTGAGTGCAAAACAGCAAGGCAAAATATAACTCAGAGAAAGAGTCTGTGTTCAGTCATGAACATGACAGAAAATATCTCAGTACAAAATTGCATGATGCACATGATGTATTAGTTTATAATTTGATTCAAACAACTTTGACCTTTAAAAATAAGGAAAAAGTATCATTTCAGAGACTGGCTGAGAACTCACCTTCACTGCCACCTGCAGCGGACTTGGTTCCCCTGGTATCCCCACTGCAAGCCCTTCATAGACTTCACCAAAAGCACCGTGACCCAGACCCCTGGAGACACAAACACATTCATTATTTACAACTACCTTTAGATTTTACTATTTCAGATAAAACTTTCATACTTGGTCACAGAGATGTGACGTTTAAGCAGAAATTCCTACACTGACATTAGAAAAAGCAAACAGTAGGGCATGAACAATGATAATTAATATGCCTGCGTCCAAAGAATGATTTCTTTTGGAGCCAAGTAGTGGGTAAAGAAGCGAGAGCTGAGAACAGCACATAGCTCACCAGTCTTTTCTGTCAGCCCACAGACAGATTACTGTCTCTGTGTGGCTGCAGATGTTAAAGCCTAGACTGGTGAACTCTGACAGCAAATTATAGTTTAGATTTTTCCATTTGCAGCTATTTCACTTGAGTCATGAATCCAGATGCTGGAAAATATCCATGGCTGCACAAGAAAACGAATTC